>OZ024887.1:14264833-14294561 GCA_964017195.1 Siderastrea radians | reverse complement strand
TCACGACACAGCTGTGTCGTGACGTCATAACTTTTTGGTTCTACATGAAATAGATTACTATTTTCCTACTTGCAAAATGTAGACCGACACAGCTGTGGCGTGACGTCATGTTTGTAAGTACATAAAATATAATCTCATATACAAACAATTCAACCACAGAACGCCACAGCTGTGGCGTGACGTCATTACTAATAGCTATTGTGTCAATGTCATGAGACGATCGTATGATCTCGGTCAACCACAAAACGCCACAGCTGTGGCGTGACGTCATGTTTGTAAGTACATAAAAATATAATATCTCATATTATTATATAGAATGAATTGTAATAAAGATATACACGATGAACTGAAAGAATCAGGAGAAATTTCATGTCCTTTTTGTGACCAGCAAATAGATTTTGTCAGAAAACCAAAAGATGATAAATGCTGTGATAATCAGTATATTATTAACGACGATGGGATGTTAGCATGTCTAAGTTGTGGTGTAGTACAAGGATATAATTATGTGAAAGAATATGTTGATTTTTATGAGAACAGACATCGATTTGTGAGAAAATCTGTTTACTGTAGAAAATACCATGTCAATAACATGTTGCTGAAAATCCAAGAAAAATACGACATAAAATTATCCAACAGTGAGAAACATAAGATTGATATAATCTATGCAGAGATTGGTAAGATTATAAATGAAGTTAATGGTACAAGGAAAAGAATGATTAGCGTTAATTTTATTATGAGAAAGATATTCAAGATGATGGGAATACCTTACAAAAATATTCCAATTAGTAAATCGAAAAAAACATTAGCTTTTTACAATCGATATTGGGTAAGTATTATGTCTCTTATTGGTGATAAAATAAAATCTATTATTAGATGAATACCTTATTATATTTCTTTTCAAATTTGTCAGTTAAAGGACACATTTCAATGATTATTTCATCAAGAACTTTGACATGATCAAGAAATTCTTTTTCATTATACTCCAGTCCTCTCATAAATGACCGTAAATGAGTTAAAACCTTTTCATACGTAGTGTACGCGAATTTACACATCTCGATCTTTCTTTTGTAATTTTTGACCTCTGAATATGTTTTTAGTATAAGCCCTGCGCCTGATATTGATCCAAGTACAGCGGGGTTTAACATCACACCACCAGCCACAGTCCCAGTTACTATCAATACAACAGATCCAATGTTACATGCCATATTCTTTTTCTTGAAGCTTTTAAATGACTCTTTGTGGAGCCAGTATTGCTTATGGTAGAATTTGTACAATGCTTTCAACTCAGATATTTGATCTTCTGTTAAATTTTCTGAAACATGGTTCCAATTGAATATTCTTTCACGTCTAACCATATATATTATATGGTTACATTTTTTCTTTTTTGAACGATTTCTTAATACTGATGTATAATTTTCTAATGTTTCGAACTATTTTTTCTATATTCTCAATAATTTCGTTGATTAAAGTTGATGTTTTCATATTATATTGTTTAGATTATTCATTATGTTTTTCATCGGAAACCTCAACGCTTATTTCTTTTGGGATAATATATTCTAAAAAGCATTCCATACTCCAATCAGATGGATATCCGCATTGTGATATATGATGAATGTAAAAATGTTTATGGCACTCTATATTTAACAAACATTAAGAATTTTTTATTCATAAAAGCTCGAGAATGTAATTGCACCATTAAAAGACCATTTGGTAGTTCTAAATTAATATCTATTGTTTGTTTTTGAGTTGCTGTTTTTGAAATGAAAATTTTGTGAGAGCCACTTTTAAATATTTTTAAAGGAATACGTGGAAATGGCCTTTTGATTTTTCTATATAATACTGTTATATTTAATATATAGCTTTTTTCTGGAAGGAGTACACTTGTCTCACCATTTAATGAAAAAAATGTTTCATTATTTTTCGTATCTAAACTCCCATGTAAGTAATGAATGGAACCACTCAAACGATGTCCGTTTAAAGATAAATCTGTTTCCATCACCAATTTTCCATTCTCAATTACAAAAGCGGTGTCATAGACACTTGGGTCAACGTTTGAAATTGTTTCTTTTACACCATAAACAATTAGATGTCCAATTGTTAAAAGTGATGGAAAAGTAACTGTACCGTGTAGATCGAGATAAATAAATTGTGGAGGTGAGCTACCCCATCGGTGAAAATTGATAACTGTTTTGGTGTACTTCTCGAATGTTTTTGTTGCATAATTAGAAATTGAAATCGTAGTGCCTTGCACTGCCACACTCAACTCACTCATTTCCGGCGGAAACCATTCAACTACCAAAGTATAGTAACCGACTGGAAGTTTATAAAGGTTAAAACCGAGGCGTGATTGGTACTGGTTTGGTGAGCTTTTTTGAAACAGGAGTTTAAGTTGGTAAGCTTTTTTATTAATTTGATGTGGAGAATTGGAAAAATCAACAATACCCAAAACCTCAATATTGTATTCACTCGAAGATTCATCAGTGTCTTCCATCAAGTATCTGAAGGCGTCTTTTTTTTGTCCTGAATTAATAATCTGAGATTCATGAATTTTTTGAGTGACAAGATTTCTCAAATCTGTTATTTCATTTTCCATTAACTCAACATTAACTGCGGATTTCGAATTTTTTGAATCGGTTTGTAAGTTAACAATTTTATTGTTATTTAAATTCAAGTTTCCAGACATACTTGTTGTGCCATCAAGTTTAAGATAATTTTTTTGTGTCTCACTAAGTCTTTTGTTAACAAACTCTACACTTGTGGCGTCTTTTTGGTTTGATGGAAATTTAAGATTAGTAATTGATTTATTTGTCATATCAATATCAACATTTTTATCCAATTTTTTCACAAGTTGGTTATCGACATATTTTTTATTTGTTGCATGATCTGAATTAACTGGGTCTTTGATATTTGTTATGAAATCGTTGTTCATGTCTAAAGATTGTAGCATAGACCCGCCTTCTTTTTTACTCAAGAATATATTCCGGGCTGTATTATAAGAGATGGCTTTATTCGTGTTTCCATGAATTGGGTACGGCTGTGGTTGTAAAATTAGGTCTCCTTTCATAGTTGCTCCTGTCTTTTTCACAAACTGAGTTGTATCCACACTTGGAATCTTAGCTATTTCACTATCTAACTGGCTTTTTGTAACCACATCATTATTATTGGTTCCTTGTTTTACATTCACTAATTTTTTATTCTGCATATCATAATCATTATTAGCATCTAATTTAAATCCAATACCAGGTAAACCTCTTGAACCTATCTTACCTAGTCCTTGAGAATCATCATGATTAAGGATACCGTTGGTATAACTCATATATTAATAGTTTATATTCTTTCATCGAAATTTCGGGCTACCTTTTTTTTGACCTTATCAACATACAAAAAACTATATGGATCCTTAGTGGCATTTTGGTAGTTCTCTTTGTTAACACCTAATTCTCTACAAATCATTGATTGTTCATTTCTTGATGGGAAATCGTATATGCAATAATGTGAACTATTCAGTCTTATTGTTTTATCGGTTCCGTAATAGCTTTGACTTAAATATATACAACAACAATTTTTATTTCTTGAATTGGTGAAGTAGTCTCGTATCCGTTCGTCATTTTTTTTACCTGTATTCAAATAGTCA
Source organism: Siderastrea radians (assembly GCA_964017195.1). NCBI lineage: Eukaryota > Metazoa > Cnidaria > Anthozoa > Scleractinia > Rhizangiidae > Siderastrea > Siderastrea radians. The sequence continues at coordinate 14,290,927 of OZ024887.1, read as the reverse complement.
TCAAATATGATTAATTTTTGGTTTTCCTCAGACAAATCTGTAAGAGGGATGATTTCATCGTTACTTGCTTCTATCACGTTATAACCCACCTCTTTTGATATTGGTTCAAGAGTTTTCAACAGATGCTTATATTTGCTTTGGGAGAGATTTCGAGCATAAAGGTATATCTTGTCAAAGTATAAGAGTCTGTAGATCATATCGAGAACCAGCGTAGTTTTACCCGCACCAGAACGACTGCAAATTACCATCCTGAAACATTTTTTTGGCATGAAACTCTTTAATTGGATAAAATCGTTATTTTCATCGTCTTGAATGTCATAGTTTTGAATTTTCATATATCATTTGTTTATACAATTTTATCGCATGGCGACATGCTATGCGAAACGCTATGCTAGCGTTTTTATATATGATAACCCTAATTTTTCCGAACAAAATACAAAATTTTATGTAAACAAATTATATAATGAGTTTACTCAAATGGAAAGAAATGGCTGAGAAACGATCTGAGCTTGGTAAAAAAATAAACACAGTAAGAGAAACAATAAAACAAAAAAAGATATCTGATCAAATGGGTGAAGCAGAGGCAGAGAAACTTTTCAAACCTATAACATCTGAGTTGAAGGAACTTACAGCCCCAAAAGCACCGTTGAGAAGATTGGTAAAGAAAAAGCGACCTGTTCCAGATTATGGAATAGCTATTGATGATGAAGTGCCTGATTATGGATTGGAAGATCTATTTGGTGATCAAGTTCTACCACAAAATGACAAACAATTGGTTCCAAAACCTCCAAGTTATGAAGACGTCCTCGAGGATTTAGCATCAGGTAAAAAACAAATGTATATAGATCCGGAATATATGTATGAACCTGAAGATCTTCCACCTGAATACGAAGAAGAAGAAGTACCTGATTATAACATTCTCGAGGAGGATAGAATAAATCAAGCTTTAGATCAACTTGGAATTCCTAACTATGATGATGTTGAATTACGTCTAACAGAAAAGGATATGGATAATAAAAAGAGTAAAGCTTATCTGAACAAAATCTTGAAAAATGCTAAAGATCAACGTTCGAAACTAAATGGTTATTGGAGTGATATCACTAAAAAATTAAATAGTGGTTTAATGACTGAAGCTGAGGCTCAATATCGAAGAAAGGTCATTACTGATACGAGGAAGGTTTTAAATAATTATATCAATTACAACAATCAAAGATTAAAAAATATTAAAGGGTCTGGTTTGAAGAAAAAACAAAAAGAGGTGGACAAGTCCAGTTTTTCAATAATCCAACAGAAATGATGAAAAAACTTGAACTGATTATAGGATCAAAGGTTGCCGGTAATAATAGCATAGAGCTAAGAAACACAGGTGTTGCACTTCTCGACATCTTGTTGAGAAATTCAATACTCAATAAGCCACAATATAACAAAATATACAAAAACTATTTTAGTCTAAACTAATCATATAAATGAATAGACAACTTGTATTATCCAGTCATACAGTAAAAACCCAAAATGGTAATAAACCATCGGATTTCACAATCAAATACAGTAATCCGATAATACTAGATTCAAACAGACAATATGAAATCGGCCTAGACCGAATCATTTCGATGTCATTCACTTGGTTTAACATTACGAAAGAACTCACTAATCAGAAAATAAGATATTCGTCTGATAGTGGTACTAATTGGACGGAAATTATATTCAACCCTGGAGTATGGAATTACATTGATTTTGACAATTTAATCAAAGAAAAAACAAAAACAGGGACATCATCAAACCCTCAATATCCTATCACTCTCGAGTTTGACGATACAATATTTCGAACAATAATAACACTTGCCTCAAATTACAGATTAGATCTTACTCAAAGTAATTTTAATGATCTTATTGGTTTCAATAAAAAGATTCTAACAAGTAGTGTAAATGTTGGAGATTACATTCCTAATCTCTCACAAGACAGAGAAATATTGAATGTTCATTGTGATTTGATAAGTGACAGTCTTGTCGATGGTGAAGAGTCAGATATTATATATAGTTTCAGTACCTCAACTCTCACCCCGAGTTATAGTTTCACACAAGAGCCTCGACGAGTTCAGTACAACCCGTGTAATAAAAATACGATCAATAAAATAAGAATTTATATCACCGACGGTAAACGAAGAATTATAGATCTTAATCATAGTGACACTTCATTCAGTTTGATTTTAAGAGATAAGAGAGATTAATCTAACTAATAGTTATATATGTCGTCGTATGAATACAAGCGTATTTATCATCCAAAACTTGGACGATTTGTTTATGAACATAAAGGATCTGGGCTCATTGTTGACAACATTTTCAAACCGGTTGGAAGGGTGTTAAGTAAAGTTCCAGAAATGGTTTTAAAACCTTTTGCCAAAAAAGCGCTTGAATCTGGTATTTCACATGCTGGAGACAAACTGGGAAAAAAAGCAGCTGAAAAAAGCGGAGAGCTTATTATGAGAAAATTACACGGTTCAACTAAACAATCAATGAATAAAACCATGAAACCAACCAAACCTACTAAACTAAAACAAGAAGAAGATTACAACACAATTCTGAATAGACTTATATCTGGTACTGGATTAAGACGATAAAATGTTATTAAAAAGTGAATTTTATCCAATTATAAAAAGACTAGCAAGTGGGAAATGGTTTATATAAAAAGTGAATTTTATCTAAACTATCAATATATAATGAGTTTCAGAACATATGAAAATCTTCAAAGATATGAATATGTCAGATTTCATCTAGACAATGTCATTGAGCAACCTGCTAACAATCAAAGCCAGAAAAAGACAGGTTACAGATTCACAATCAACGATAGGTCGACTATGTTCGATTTTTTTAATGGGTATTTCGAAGTAACCAAAGAGCTTCAAAAAAGGGCAGATGGTGCTGGATATGCTGCAGCGGATCGCATCACAATGATAAACGGATCTCAGTCTAATCAGACATATGGTTATCAAATCTTCAGGCAAAATCGTGTATGAGAGTGATAATTTGCATCGAATAACGAATGTGAAAAATCTCCTTGAATACAGCGATGACTTCAGTAGATCAGTTGGAAAGAATTCATTCTGGTATCTTGATACTGATGGAACTACAGCAGATACAAACACAGGTTTCGAAGCCCGTCGTATTTTAACCCAGGCTAATCAGAATGACGGCGGCGGAGGAGCTAAATCGATTAACGAGATGATTCCGTTAAACAGATACAGCTTTTTTCAAGAATTAGAAAGAAAAATGTTGCCCCCAATGCAGCTGACAATTGAACTTACACTTAACGAAGACAGTGAACTGATTCACAAAGCAGCAGCAGCTGACGATGGTAGGGTTGTAGTAAAAAGATTGTATCTTTGGCTACCAAGACTAGTTCCAAAAGACAGTATGTATAGTAATTTCGTTTCAGAGTTTCTCAAGCCAACAACCTGGACATATATGCGAGATCTCTACAATCAGCCAGCAAATACGAGAGCTGTTCAGAATATGTTTCAAATCAGTCCAGCTATCGACAACGTTAAACACGCTTTCATTTATCTCCAGCGCACAGATGCACCGAATGATGTTGAAGCAGAGAGGAGTCCGTATTTGTTCGATACTTTCAAGTTGAATGCCGCTAACGCTAACAGCTCTCTATCAAGCTGTAGGCTTGAATACGGGAATAACGTTTTTTACCCAGAGCTGGAATATGATAGTGACTCTAAAATACGGATATTTAATGATCTCATGTCATATGCATTTCGTAAGAACGATTACAATTCAGGAACACAGCTTAATGTATCCAATTTCACTAGTTTGTATGGATTATTGTATTTCGATTTGTCATATCAGAAAGAGGTAGTGACGAGAGATCCTAAACAGTTGATTCTCCATTATCGTCTCAATGTAGCCCCAGCAGCAAACGTCCGAGCTCATAGCATCGTATTTTACGAGAGTGAGGTTGTTGTTAAGACAGTTGGAAACGAACTGATGATAGTTTAAATAAATAAGTTTTACATCGATGAAATGAATTTAAATGAAATATGTTTTTTAAAATAGAATTTATCTAACATATAATATATGACACAACTATACGAAATTAAAGTTAGTTTATCACCAAACCAGAAAAAGAATCTTAGTAACGCGTATCATAAAAGAGAAACAATAGTTCTAAGGCTTACGAAGGACTCTCTATCTGGGAATGACACTCTATATGTACCTCAGAATATAGTTAAGCGATTGGAAAAAAATAAGAAATTGAGAAAAGGAATGGACATCAAACTAGCCAAAACAAACATTCGAAAGCAAGTTGGTGGATCACTCCTCTCTACAGTTCTGTCGCTTGGAAGAACTTTCGCTCCAACGATTGCCAAGACTATTGGATTGTCAGCTTTGGCAGGTTTAGCATCTGAAGGAGCATCTCAGATTGTTAAGAAGATATCTGGAAAAGGTTTACAAACCGGTGGGTTCCTAATACCACAAAATAAAATCGATAAGTTGATAACATATAAGCATCTTTTGACAACCCAACAAAAGAAGGATATATTAAATGCTCTTCAAACTGGTTCTGGTGTTCATATAAAACCAACAAAAGTACAAACAGGTGGGTTCTTAGGCACTCTTCTAGCATCAATTGGAGTCCCTTTAGCTATTGAGGCAATAAAGAAGATAACTGGTAAAGGTGCCCCTCAGATGGGACAGCCTAAACAAAGACCACCCAGATCTATACCAAGTACTGCTAACAATCAAGATGGTGGTTTGTTAGTTCCGATGTATAGAACTCCACCTTTTTATGGAAATTGGCCGAACGATACAATCGGTATGGGAATTAAAAAAAAAAACAAAAAAAGAAAGGGAGAGGGTCTTCTACTAGGGAAAAATTCACCCTTCAAAAACGTCCCACTCTTAAACATTCTGTTGTAAAACCAAAATTCCATAAGAATGTCCCATTAAGCAATTATGATTTAATAAAATGGTGTAAATATCTGAATATCCCAATTAATGATGTATTGTCAAGAGATGAAAATGTTCCTCACCATCATAGACAGGCTCTATTCATTTACAATCTTGAACCATCATATATGAGCGGTAGCCATTGGGTATCCACATATGTGACAGATAACGTCATCAATTACTTTGATTCATTTGGTTTGCCTCCATTTCAAGAAATAGTTAATCATGCAAGAAAAAAGAATTTAACACTTCTTCATCAAAATAACCAAATACAAAATATCAATACAACAACATGTGGATATTTCTGTCTGTACTTTTTGAATGAAATGAACAAAGGGATATCATATTTTAATCTATTGAAAGTGTTTGACATACATGATACAATAAAGAATGAGAAATTCTTAGAACGGTATTTTAAAAATATCTAACTCATATATATATATATGGTAAAATCATATTGTGTGAAAGAAAAAAGAGTCACTGAATGTCTACCTGGTAGTGAAAGATTTGTTAGAGCCAAAAACGGACGAATGATGATGGAATGTGTATGCGCTTCTTGTGGTATTACAAAGACTAAATTCGTTAAACAAAAACAGGGAAACTAGTACAGCCCTCTCTTGGAGGGGGCGTACTAGATACAGTAGCATCGACTGGTACTGATTTATTGATTCACCACGGTATTCCTTGGCTTGGAAAAAAGGCAGTTGAAATGGGAAGATATTATGGATCAGAAGCATTGAGAAACCCAAAACTGCAGAAAAAGGCTATCGATTATGCTCTGGATAAGTTGAATCCAATGATTCAAAATGTCGGAAGTCAAGCTCTTGATCAATTATCTACTAAAATCAGACCAAATAGAAAGTATAAAACCAACACAAAAAGGATTTGGATGGCGCTGGTGTTGATATACATAAACTAATTGGGAAAATACCGAGACCAAAAGCTGGATGGACTCCTGGAAAATATAAGTACCTGGGGGCATACAATCCTCTCGATAAACAGTTAGAGTATGATCCAGTGACTGGAGAGATTACCAAGTGGCACGTACAACCTTACAATAAAGTGGATGAAATATCAGCTCATCATGATATTTGTTATGATATGGGGAAAAACAAAGGTGAATGTGACAAACAAATGGTGAAGTCATTGGATGAAATACCTTATGGACAGATGCCAAAATGGGGACAAACCGCTCGGTTCTTGATTAACACAAAGCAGAAACTAGGTCTTGGTGTAAAACAAAGGAAGACAAAAAACGGAAAAGGCCGTCGAGTGAAGAAATGAGCTGGCAAGAAAAATTAGCTGATGAGCTTCATAAACCTATAAAACGTAACTTTACTCGGCGGCGTGTAATTGTAAACGACATTGACGAGGTATGGTGCTCTGATATTGTTGAGATGCAAAAGTTCAGTCGATGGAACGCTGGCTACAGATATCTTCTTATGGTTTTAGATGTATTCTCTAAATATGGTTGGATTGTCCCTTTAAAGGACAAAAAAGGAGAAACCGTTATGAATGCTTTTAAAACAATCCTTAAAGAAGGTAGAAAACCGGAATATTTATGGACAGACAAAGGCAAAGAGTATTACAACAAACATGTTAAAGAACTACTTGATAAGAATAAAATAACCTTGTACTCAACTGAGAATGAGGAAAAGTCGTCAGTTTGTGAAAGATGGAACAGAACAATTAAAACCAAGATGTGGAAGCAGTTTACTATCCAAGGCAATACACAGTATTTAGACATGTTACCCAAATTAGTGAAAGAATACAATAATACAAAACATTCAAGCATAAAGATGACGCCTACAGAAGCAAGCAAAAAGAAGAATGAAGGAGTTGTTTACTTTAATCTATACGGTGATATGGAAACATTAAAACAAAAACCGAAATTCAAAATAGGTGATAAGGTTAGAATAAGTAAGTATAAACGGAATGTGTTTGATAAGGGCTATACACCAAACTGGACAGAAGAACTGTTTACAATTGATAAAATCCAATATACGAATCCAATAACTTACAAACTAAAGGATCTCAGAGGTGAAGACATTCAAGGGAGTTTTTATGAACCTGAATTATTAAAAGCTAAGCAGGATGTTTTCCGTATTGATAAAGTCATTCGGAGAGATTATAAAAAGAAACAAGCTTTAGTAAAGTGGAAGGGGTATAGTGATGAATTTAACAGTTGGATACCATTTAGGGATTTAAAGGATGTATGAAAGTGTTTTAAAGAGATATTATCTAATATATATAAGGTAGACTTACAGTATATACTGTCTTTTGCTTTTGGTAGCCAAAAATATAATTGTTTCTGGCTATCTTATTTAAACAGAAAATAATATATAGAATTAATATATATGGATATGTTCACTTATGAAGGAAAAAAACTGAATATTATCAAAAAGGATGATGACATATGGTTCCGTGCTAAAACAGTTGCTAGCATTTTGGGATATGAAGATACAAAGAAAGCGATTTTCAAACATGTTGATGAAGAAGATAAATGTTCACTTAAGAGGCTCAAATCCAGGGGGGACGATTCGTCCCCCCTAACATGGAACGCTGGAAACACGATTTATATAAATGAATCCGGATTGTACAGCCTAATATTGAGATCAAAAATGGATAAAGCGAAAGAATTCAAACGTTGGGTAACAAAAGAGGTTTTACCATCAATCAGAAAAACCGGTAAGTATGAATTCAACAACAGGCCATACAAAATGCTGACATTCAATATCAACACAGAATATGATTTACATAAAAAGGTAGTCAACTTTATTAGAAACAATTATCCTAAAGCAATCCTAATCCCAACATTAGGTGAAAACCAAATTAATGGCAACATGAGAATAAAATCATACAACATGGGTTATCAGAAGGGAGCTTGTGATCTATTCATTGGAAATATGCATTTGAAGTACTCAGGTTTTGCAATCGAATTTAAAACACCAACTGGTTATGGAAAGCTTTCAGAAGAACAGGAGATGATGCTACAAGAGTACGAAAACAACAATTACAAAATATTAGTCAGCAACGATTATGATGAAATCATTAAAGAAATCATACTTTATTTCCAGGGTGTAAGAATCAAATGCAAACATTGTTCCAGAAAATTCAAGTCAACAGAAACATTAAAGAATCATTCGAATTACATACACAAACACTTATAAAGAGAAAATAATATATAGATTATATATATATGGAAAATGCAAAGAGAGGTCGAGGTAGACCAAAAAAGTATTCAACTGAAGAGGAAAGAATCAAAAATAAAACTACATATATGCTAAACAGACCTTGGTACTGTGAGATTTGTAAAACAGGTCGTAATTATACACTAGCTGGTAAGCATTGTCATTTAAATACAATAAAACATAGATTAAATAATGAGATCAATGACATGAAAAAAATAATTGACAAAACACACAGCCATAATGAATAACAATCCTTTTATATACAGTTCAACAGATCCATGTGATTGGATCATTTGAATTCTTGACCATACTTAAACGCGGATTGAAAGATACTTAAAAAATAAAACCTATAGATATTATATATAGAATGAAATCAGAAATATCCAACAATAATATAAATATGAACAAAGCTAGTTTGAAGAAACTCAGCAAATCGGAACTTATCAAATTGCTTCTGAAGCAGGAGAAGAACCCTAAAACTGTTGTGGTAAATAAGAAGCCAAAGAAAAAACAGAAAGTGGTTTATAATCATGATAATTTGTTTGATAATGACCTATTATCGGACTTCACCGTCACAAGTGATCCAATTGAAAGAATGATGAAAAAAGTCAACAAACAAGATAAAAACATTAATGAACAAACATCATTAATCAACGACAGATACAGTAAGTTGGTTACAGATGAGAAAAAAGTGACTCATTATCCGATGATAAAGGCAACATTGGATGAATTCCGCAAGGAAGAAATAAGGAGGAGCAATGACAAAAACAGGAGATTGAAATCATTTGTCGACCTATTTGGAAAAAGGCTCAATGAGATGCAAGGAAGAAGAGACAGAGTATCTATGAGAATACACATTGAATTAACTCATGCATTACGTAAAATGAATGAAACGGTTTCTGAACACACTTACGGATCTTACACAGTCAGTAAACCATATAATATGAGCAAACGAGATGGATACAAATTCGCTTTATACGTTCTCATGAATAAAGACATAATCTTCTTATCAGGCGAATCGGTCACAAAAATCGGATTCGACATTACACGATTGAATAATAAAAGACCACAAAAACATAAATTAGGCAAACTCAAACTTGAATCTTACTTATTGAACAAACAACGACCTATCACAAGACATGGCAAAAATACATGTGTTGTTGACTATGTTTGGGATCAGGTTAGAGGTCATCGAGGTTTTAAATCATACACTTATGATAAATTGAAGAGTGAAATTTATGAGTTTGTAGTTGAAGGTGATGATATGATAAGTACTGATGAGTTGATTAATTGGGCAGATAAATGTCATAATAACGTGTCAATTCACGCCTATGATGCAAGATACAAAAAGTTTATCACACATAGCAAACACTGCTCAGATATTTCTCTTGTATACATAGTAAAAGACCATCATTGCCATCCAATAACAGATGAAAAACTGAAAATCGTTGCAAGTAAGGCTAACCAGGGGGGGTGTGATGACCTACTAAAACATATGTCTGATATAAAATGGACAAGACGTCACGAGAAAATAACAAAACTCAACAATATAAATGAAATATACAGTTTGGACAAAGAAAATAACATAATAATTTTACCAGAGGAATCAAAAATGAGAGAAGCCATTAATTTATACAGCAGAAGTGAAAATTTTTATGTCGAATATCTACATTGGAATAACAACGGTATTCTCGACGGTTTCATTGATCACAAAAGGAATATGTACCTCTTGAATGAGGAATACAATACGAGAAAAACAATATGTGACAAACTATTTAACACTTTCAAAACTCATGACTTCAAATGGACAAACCAAAGCTATACAAGTATTTCAAGAAGCTTGTTCAAGCAATTGAATGGATATATTCCCGAATCATCATATAATGTCAACATGAGGCGAATGCTTGACGATTTCTTTCCTAGAGCATTACAATGGTGTACAACAGATGATATACCCGATGTGGTGAGTATTGATATTGCTAAATGTTATCCGAGCATATTGTTGAATAATAATCACGAAATTCCAGTTTACAATATCCACGACGTTGTTGAGCCGTTCAACTGCAAAAGTGATCTGAAACATTGTGGCGAGTTCTATATAGACGAGACAATTCTATACAACTACGAGACACCACTAAAAATAGAAGCCGGCTTTTACAGCTCTAATCTGGTATCATACCTCGTCGATACCTTACATATGCCTCTGAGTCAGATCAAACATAAGATCGTTACTAAAAAAGCACTAAAACCAGACACATTTAGCGAGTTCTTCAAATACATATTCGATACCCTCCCAGAATGCGAGGCAAAGAAAATAGCCAATAGCTTCATCGGAGAACTCGGCAGGAGATATAATAAAACAAACCATGGTTTTACTTGCACTGATTACGATACAGCGATGTGTTGTTGGACTAGTGGTTTGTCTGAGGGTAAGAACGTTACAGTTGATCATCATGATGGTATATTCATGATACGAGAGCAAAAAATTGAACGTTTATTCTCAGATCATGCAAGCATCAACCGTTTTGTTGTATCCGAAGCAATATTAAAATGTCTCCAATTAATAGAGACTTGTCATGGCGAGGACAGTGTGTTGTGTGGTTATAATACAGACGGAATTTATATAACTAACCCAAAAGTACAATTCAAAAATAAGAAAGACGTTAAATTCAGTACCAAAAGAATAGGCAGAGCATATGTTACAGACAGTGAACTTGTGTATTTTGAAAAACATTACAGAGAAAACATGGATATGACAGATTATAAATCTGAAACAGGCAAAGGATGTATATACAATGGACAGGCTGGAAGTGGTAAAACAACCAAACTATGCAGAATGGTACAAGGAACAGAAAGGCCATTAGTTTTATCATTTACTAACAAGGCTGTCGAGAATGTCAAGAACAGATTAATTCAAACTGGATATGAAAAAGAAGTAGCAAACAAAATATGTCACACATTTGACTCATACTTTTGTGAATGGAGCGATGGAAATTATCACGGTCTCGAAGGAAAAACGATATTCATTGAAGAATTTTCTATGGTACCAAACAAGTGGATGACTAAAATATATCACGAATATATTAAATACAATATCACCGTATACATGTTTGGTGATCCCAACCAATGTGAGCCTGTAGAAGGGGGTAGTCAAATACATTACGATTATATGGAGTCAAAAACGATCAGTGAAATGTGCCCAAGGGTTGAAACTCTTAAATACATAGAGAAATCATGTAGGTACGACAAGCAAACTCATGAGATGTTAAAAACATTCTTAAAACATGGTAAAATCTCGACATATTTCCAACCTATTGATAAGAAACTTTATAAAAATATCTGTTACCTGAACTCGACCAGAATAAAGGTTAATACAGATTGTTGTGACCAATTCACAAAGGACAAGAGGTATGAAACAGTAGAATTCAAATACGATAATAAAAAAGAGACTTATAAAGTATGCCAAAACATACCAATCATGGCCACACAGAACATCAAGGACAAAAATATATTTAATACAATGGAATTCATCGTTGAGAAAGTAAGAAAGGATCGATTCAAGGTTAACAACGAATGGTATGACATAAAAGAGTTTTCCGAAAGCTTCATTCCTTCATATTGTGTAACCGTTTACAAATACCAGGGAGCAGATATTGACGAACCGTATAACGTTTATGACGTCAATCGTATGAACAAAAAACAACTGTACACAGCATTAAGCAGAACAACCAAATTAGAGTACATACATTTGAATAACAAAGAGACAAACAACAAATATTTCAACAAAAGGCAACCAACATTAGAATTAGTCAACAGTAGATTCAACAGTTTGTACAAAAATGGAAAGATATACAAAGTGAAATTCGATAACGGAATGGTCTATGTAGGTTCAACTTGTGAAGAACTAGAAACCAGACTCAAATGGCATCTATCAAACAATAAAAGCCGAGTGTTTGAAAACAAAGAACACAATCCAAAAATAGAATTGATTGTAAATGCACCGAGTAACGACAAAAAGAGTTTAGAACAAGTTGAAAACGGATATATTCACGAATATGCCGAAAAGTACGGTAAACGTTTGATAAACATAAGATCAAATCCAAATAAGAAAACCAAAAAGATTGAATACAAGGTGACCATCGAAAATAAAAGACAACTTGAAGAGAGAATTGCTAAACTGGAGAAGAAATTAACAATCAAAGACGACGCAAAAAACAAATGCTGGTTGATCGACAGTATTATAGACGGAAAGAGATACAAAACAATGGCAAGATATGGAAAGACGCCAAAGGAAAAAGCATTAACAAAGATAAATGAGAAGAAGCAAGAGAAAATCAAAGAACTTACCATTTACTTCGAGTAAATATTTATTAAACACATCATTCTCGGCTAAAAACTTCCAGTTGTCAGGCGTAACGCGATGGAAGAAAGCGTTTGTTACCGCATGAAATGAACAGAATCATGCTTTTACATGATGGTGTAAATGCATGTAATGGCGAAAGTGCCGATCGTGGGTGTCAAAAAATTATTCCATCTAATGGCGAAAGTGCCGATCGCGGGTGTCAAAAACTTCCAGTTGAATGAAGTAATGCGATGGAAAAATGCAATGAGACCCATGCGATCGCGCGGAAAATATTGCTTTTTTATGGGGGTTAAATACTACATGGATTTCATGGCGAAAGTGCTTTTTATGGGGGGTCGAATCGCAACTCGCTTGCGAGAAAAATGAGCGTGAGAAATCGCCATAACAGGCCATGTAGTTGGAAAATTTGGCAAGTATTTTTTGGGTGACTTGATTTAGATAGGGGATTTTTTGGGTATTATAAATGAACTAAAGTGCCTTGGCTTGGCCTTAGTGTTTTAATGGTATGATGAATAAACAAAACGAGCATTCCATGTGTTATGTTAAAATTTGCCCCTCCTGGCAAATTAGGGTTAAGTTGACAAGGGATTTTTTTGGGGGGGGGGGTTATTTTTGTTCCAGCTCCATTCGATCATCCCCGTCATATACAAGCCAGAGTACCCCCCCCGGTGCTCATTACCTATAAGAGGGACATCAATGACTAACCCTCATTCAATAAAGTGATAAATTATTTATTTACTAACATTTATTCATTATTATTACAATCCAGTAGCTGAAACAGATCTAGACGATTAACAAAACAGTTTTTACTGATTATTTGTCCAGATATTCAAAGCTTATATATATAATATTTTTCCATAGAATTGTTCTCCAGAGTGCTCCTAAAATCAAAATATTTGAACAAAATCTCAGACGGGGATATAGAACTTCCGAAAGTAATAAATGGAAAGACGAAGTTCCAAGATTTGGAGGTCAGATATAATATAAATAAATTAAACACAAGTAGAGGTGAAACAGTCCTTAATTTAATCATATTTACCGGTATAGCCATTGCTTTGAAAAAAGTTTATTATTTTCAAAAGCACATTGGTCCATCTCTTGGGCCAGTTCTTTCTAAGGAAGACTCTGCAGCTTTACTAAGTTTTTCATGACGTTTGCATCTGGACGTTAAGATAAAATATTAACACCTGCATTGATAGTTCTGCTCCCAAAATGGAAATATCACTCAACAACCATTATAGATGTGAAATGACAATATATTGTAGTGGATTTTAAGGCCAGAGCTGGAACCTATTCATCAAGAGGCAAGTATTTATTTCTTAAATTTACAAAAGAACCAAGCTGTAATTTATCATTTGTAATTAATGTTTGTGTATTTCCAGTGCTCGCATTTTTAAATGCCTGATTTTCATTATCAATAAACAATATTTTGCTTGAAAAAAGGCTTTTAAAACATGTGGAAAAAATGTTACTTTGCCAAAAATGTCATTGAGAACATTATAAGGTTATCATCCAAGGTAGCAGGGTTGTCTTCAGCCACTGAACATCATAAAAAGAGTGGAAATTGAGTAAGTTGATGCGTAGTTTCGTACGGAGATCAAATGACAGGACACAAAAACAAAATTAGGCTTGCGCTCTCCTTCGTCGAACGCAATTAAACTTATTAATACAAACAATTGGAACTTTCATAATGGGCCAGTTACAAAACAAATCAAATTTTCCAATGTTTTAGGTGGCCACTGAATTCCTGTGGAAAACAGAAAGGTTGTCACCGTTAATAAATTCAGATCATGACAAGGGAAAACCTGGAAAACAAAATACAAATTTACAAAAAGTCAAGACATCCAAGAAAACAAAAGAAAAGAAAACGCCACCAACAAGACGTGTTGCCGCAAGTTCTGAGTCTGGTGATGAGGAGAAGAGTGAAGCCGATAATCAGGCAAAAAGTAAACAAGCAGTAGTTCCCTTCACACCCTGTGAGGGGCATAGGGGGTACGTAACAGTACCCAGCCACCAATATACAATGAAAGATATCTTCAAGCCGGTCGTTTTCAACAGCGACGCCAAAAGAAAGCGCAAGGCTAAATCAATTACAGACATGTAAATCATGCTAAAGGGTCTGGTTGTTGCATGAACACACTGGTTTTGAAATGTGCGTGCTGCTTTCTTTTTGAAACTTGTACATTGCTGGGTTCCAAAAATCAGTAGGGTGACATTTTAAGTAAACAGGCCTAAGTTTGCAGGCAAAATCTTCTAAAATTGTAATATTATGCATACATAATATTACATTTGATTTTCCCTTTTTTCCTGGCATTGTTGTACGGCAATCTTTTCTCCAGTGATTAGCTTTGCCGCATGCACCACACTTGGTACCAAAAGCAGGGCACAATGACTGCTGTCATGTTCAGAAATATCGTGTTTTGTTCCGCAACATCCACATAAAGGAACAATGGGACCAAGGGCTTGACGGGAAGGCTCCCTTACTGCTTCAATGCATCAACATGAGTCGAATTATTAGTCCGGCGGATAAGTGTCATTTTAAGAACTAATCGTGCACTTTATGATAAAAGCATAAAACTTGGCACACAAATACTATAAATCATGAGGAATATTTTAAAGATTACAGGCAACCTGGATATGACCTTTTCCGGGGGGGAGAGCCATTTTTCAAAATGGCCGCCAGCCAGAATCTTTTTTATGACAGCATGGTGCAAAATTACTAAATGAAAGGTTAAATAACTATTTTTGAGGCTGGTCACTCTTTAAAGTAGGTCCAGAGTTTTTAAAATTGTGTGAAAAAAAACTTTTGAATTTTTTCTGTCATTTTGAGGTGAATTTATGCAAATTAGATTTTCGAATGAATTCATCCACAAACATTTTATCATAATATCTTGCAACTGTTCCCTTTTTTAAGTTCCTCTTAAAAAACTTATTTTAACTTGTTTCAATACTGTTTTTAAGTACGTATACTGTGCAAGAGCAAAATGTTAAAAACACACGTTTGCAGTAATCGCCGCCATCAAAAAAAGGAATCGCCGAAAAATGTTTGAGAAAGTTATTGTTTTGTTTTTTGTTTTTCAAGTGTGAATGCAAATTGTATTTTCACGTGCATATATTGTACCAGGTAATCAGGTCTATTGTTTTCTTCTGTGTGCCACGTTGCTGCCTTGTTTTCGATGCCGTTCAAAATATTACGATGGCTTATCTAATCCGCTTCTAAACAAAATGAAGCCGTTTAGAATTGTCTCAAGCAGTGACATTACCAGTTCCCTAAGTAATAAAAGCGACACGCCCTTGGAATGGAGTAAGTGCATCTTCTGTCAAGAAGACACCGGCAAGAAACTCGTGTGTCCAGCCGACTATGCCGATAGATTTAGAGGAGCTGGTTATAAAACTATCGCTGAAACGTTACAAGCATTCTATGACCTTGGTTGTTTGCCGGACGATGTCAATCTTACTCGCATGAACGATGGCGATGGGCTGGAGCAAACATTCGTAAGCAGGAGGGCGAAATTCCATACAACGTGCAGTCTCAAATTCAACAAAAATGAACTCCAACGTGCTACCAAACGGAAGACGAGTGCAGATGAAGAAATTTCTCCTGGAGCAAAGAAAAAATATACTCGTCAAAACCTCTTCCGAAAAGATGAAGCCGCTGATATTTGTTTCTTTTGTGACGAACCTGCAACAGACTCAAAACCACTCCATAAAGCCTCAACACTGGACCTTGACACTCGAGTGCGCCAGTGTGCAGTAAATGTGCAAGACCAGCGTTTAATAGCGAAGCTCAGTGAAAGAGATTTAATCGCGAAGGGGGCAGAATATCACACCCAATGCCTAGTGTCATTGTACAACAGAGATAGGGATAGAGCAGGTACATCACATGATCAAGACGACACGAACACGGCCAAGAGCACAGCATTTGCTGAACTTATTTCATATATACAAGATGCTCTTGAGGACAAAGATACCACCCCTGTTTTCCAACTATCGGAATTAAAGAAACTTTACGTTGACAGAGTGGATCAGCTTGGAGGGGACCCCTCAGTAGTTCACTCTACAAGATTAAAAGAGAAAATTCTCAGCTACATTCCTCAATTGGAAGCATACAATGAAGGTCGAAATGTATTGTTTGTGGCCAGTGAAAACGTAGGAAAATCTCTAAGAAGATCGTGTCAACTTGGCGATGAGAGTGAAGCTGTGCTCCTTTCTCGTGCCGCAAACATTATTCGCCAGGACATGCTGAGAAAAAAATGTGAACCATTCAGTGGTTCATTCACAGAAGATTGCCAGGAAAATTCGGTTCCTCAATCTTTGCTGATGCTTATTTCAATGATCTTGTATGGTACAAGCATAAAGGACAACGCTAGCTACTTGTCACAACCTGCTCTGTCTCTTTCGCAATTGATAACGTATAACAGTTGTGTGCGCCGGCGTCAACAACCATCTTCAAACACCAGGCACTTCGAACAACGAGAGACGCCACTGTCATTATTTCTCGGTGCATTAGTACACACAAAAACAAGATCAAAAGATCTAGTGGATACACTTTACAAGCTGGGATTATCTGTTTCATATGACCGTGTCCTAGGATTGTCTGCAGACCTTGGTAACTCTGCTATTAGCCACTTCGAGACAGTTGGAACTGTTTGCCCACCTACACTGAACATTGGTGTGTTCACGACATCAGCAGTCGATAACATCGATCATGATCCAACAGCAACTAGTGCACATGGATCCTTCCATGGAACAGGTATATCACTGTTCCAGCATCCCGACACTGAAAATCGTGGAACAGAGCAAACACGCGTTTCTATCTCCAGGTCTGGCAAGAAAGTTTCAAAACTACCGGACAGCTATACACTTGTACCGGCAGCTTCTGTTGCAAAGGACGAGCCTCCTGTTCCAGAAGTTTGTGGACTGAAACAACCCAGCTGCAGTCTGATGAATAATGCTGTAGCAGAAGAGAATGACTGGTGCGATCATCTCAGCAAGATTATCGATGAAGGTAATTATGACAGTACCAGTGGTAAGGATTTGCACATATCCTGGGCAGCATACCACTCAAGAAGGCAACAACTAGAAGAGACCCCCATTCTTGGCCCTGCAGCAGTCAGCGCCCTTCTCCCTCTTTTCCCGAATGACTCGAAGTCAGTAGCGATGATTCGACATTCCATGAATGTGGTGAAAAAGGCTGTGGCAGTTCTTAATCCTGGACAAATTCCCGTGATCACTTTTGATCAACCGCTTTTCAAGATTGCAAAGCAAATCCAGTGGATGTGGCCAGAAGAATATGGGGAGGAGTCATTTGTAGTAATGTTGGGTGGCCTACACATCAAGATGACATTGCTAAAGGCACTTGGAGATTTTTTGGATGGCAGTGGCTGGACGTCAGCACTAGTGCAAGCTGAAATAGCGACAGCAGGAACTTCGAATTCGTTCCTGAAAGTTGCGCATGTCAAGAGAACCGCCCGTGCACACCAGATTACAGCCTGCGCTCTCTATAAGCTTCGACAGGCATCGTATGTTGAGTGGCAAACGAATCAGCTAGGATGTAGCAGTGAATCGTTCGAAGAATGGTGCGAACAGAGAGCCCTTCAAAGTCCACAGTTCCATTTCTGGCAGCTTGTGCTGAGTATTGAGTTGGAAGTACTGACCTGGGACAGATCAATCCACGAAGGCAACTTCCTTTTGTATGTAGAAGCTTTGACAAGGCTTCAGTGGCTGTTCCATTCTCTTGACCACTACAACTACGCTCGTGCGAGTGCCATTCACCTGCGTGACATGGTTTTTCTTCGCGAGAAACACCCCCAGAATTTTTGAAGCATTTTGCAAGGGAAAGTTCACCGTTAACAAGACACAACGAGCATTCTCTAGGATGGCTATAGATGAAAGCCATGAGCAGAACAACGCCTGCGTGAAAGGAGATGGAGGAGCAGTGGGCCTAACCGAGAACCCATCGGCACTACTGCGATGGTGTCTGGACCTGAGATGGCGAGGATTATTGGCGAATTTCGCACCGTATTGGACAAGAAGGAAACAGTTTCACAGCTTCATCACCACGAGGACCAGCCAGGTGATTTGATTTAACTTATCAATTTTTTTCCTAATATTTGCACCGTTTTTGGATATCTCCAGTCTGTCGTTACTGCTGAAATACAAGAAACTAAAAACAGTTTTTAAAATATTTTATAATAGCTTTTAAGCTATATATTAACAGGAATCAATATGATAATTCCACAACGATGACATCATATTTTTTTTCTTTTTCTTAGCAATACAAGCATCGTTCCTCAAGAATGTGAAGGCTTTGGTTGAAACCATGGACAATATGGGCAACCCATTCTCTGATACTAGTGGTGATCTCTTAGTTCTTGATACTCGTGAGGTAATGGATGCAGCAGTCCACAATTCTGTCCGCAATTTGCAAGAGATTGGCAAACGTCAATGCAACGAGTTCTTTAGCAGGCGATTAGTAGAACGCACGACTCCACTCAGTGACAGAATACCAAAGAACAATTTGAGTTTATTCAGCTGGCGTCCTGATAAAGCAAAAACCCGCACACACGAGCAGCGTCTGTCAATGAAAAGGGACCGACATTTGTTGGCAACTTTCTATATCGCCAGTCAAGTGCGCGATGCTGACCTTGAAGAGTTTTTCCAACATGAAAACCAGTCGTGGCCACCTTCAATATCTGACTACGGCAAGTTGAGATCAGTTACAAAGTCTGACCTACTTCCATGCCTGGAAGATCTCCTGCCGCAAACTGACGAAGCGAACAACTTAGTTCCTGAAGTGGACATGATTGTTCTCGATGGTGCAGTAATAGTCAACATGATTAAACCTGCCAAGTCCAATACATTCGCAGAGTATGTCAGTGAATTTATGACATACATACGAAGTCAGTTCACGAAATCTGTTCAACGAGTCGATGTAGTGTTTGATGACTACAGAGATGCGAGTCTCAAGGCGGCTACAAGGATGAAGAGGGGAACGGGTGTGCGCATCAGAGTGGAAGGAAGAAAGAAACTTCCTAAAAACTGGCACCAGTTTCTGCAAGAAGACGGAAACAAAACAGAGCTCTTTAATCTTCTCAGCGACAACGTAACAGCGGAGACTTTTCCTGGTGTGGTGGTGATGACTAGAGGAAAAGAGCTTCGCTGCTTGGAGGTAGTTAACGAACAGGGGCTTTCGCCTTGCACGCACGAAGAGGCGGACACACGGATGCTACTGCATGCCACAGATGGTGCCAAACAAGGATTCAAAAGAATCTTGGTTAGGACTGTTGACACAGATGTTGTTGTTCTCGCTGTCAGTACCGCTAACAAACTGGCATGTGAACAGTTAATTGTGTCATTTGGAACAGGAAAGACATCCCGGTACCTAGATGCAACTCTCATGGCGCGACAATTGGGCAGTGTCAAGTGCGACGCATTACCTGCTTTCCATGCTCTCACCGGGTGCGACACTACGTCAGGTTTTGCAGGAAGAGGAAAGCGTATAACATGGTCGGTGTGGAATAAGTTCAGTGATGTCACGCCCGCTCTACTAACACTTGCTCAAACACCAACAGAAGCACACATAGATGAGATCCTTCCTACCATCGAGAGATTCGTCATTCAGATGTATGACAAAGAAAGTTCTGATAGCAGTGTTAACAAGGCAAGACAAACTTTGTTCACACAGAAAGGCAGGGAGATAGAGAACATTCCACCAACAAAGGATGCCCTACGTCAGCACGCCCTTCGAACAGGATATCAGGCTGGTCATGTGTGGGGTCAGGCTCTCCTTAAAGAACCACAGCTACCTAGCCCAGACGAATTCGGCTGGAGGCGCCAAAATGATTCTTCTCAGTGGGAGGTGAAGTGGATGGACCTGCCTCCTGCTGGTGCAGCTTGCCGTGCTGTAGTCAAGTGTGGATGCACTAAAGGATGCAAAGGGCGGTGCAGATGTGCTAAAGAAAATCTGCCGTGTACAATGTTGTGCAAATGTGGTGGTTGTGAGCGCCTTGAATGAAAGGGACACTTGTTTGGCCATATACGTTTAATTGTTGTATCCTATTAGCTCACGACAGAACAGTCATTCAGTCAATATCGGAGCTTCTTTGAAATGACTATAGTGAAATCACAATTTTTGCGGCGAAATGACCTCTGTAATTCTTAGAAACACTTTTAAAGCAATTTTGATAGCAAACGTCGTTTTTTTGGTGTTAGATCAATAAGTATGTATCATTAAATTGGCAGTTTGACGCTGTACCAAGTTGTTTTGTTCAATGTTGTTGTAGCAATAAATCTGCCCGGCGGCCATTTTGAAAAATGTCCCGTCCCCCCTGACAAAGGCCACTTCCAGGTTGCCTATAATCCTTGAAATGTTCCCCGTGAATTATAGTATTAGTGTGCCAAGTTTCATGCTTTTATCATAAAGTGCACAACACTTTCAAATATCCGCCGGACTATATTGGGTGAAATCTCCCTAATGTTTCCTTGTTACCTCTTCTGTCCGGGCAATGTCCAGGGCGGACCGTATCAAATGTGGGGTAATGGAGTTCTTGTCTAAGAGCTTGATTTGCGTACGCTTTGAATTATGTATCAGTCAATTCCAAGCGAGATCATCCCCCTGGACAACCCCTGGGCATTTGACCCCTACCAAGGCCCAGATAGTGGGGAATTTGACCAAACAGAAGCCCGGAGGGTCGGGCACTTGACCGTTGACAAAATGTCTCAAAAACTATGAAACGCTAGCGAGCGCAAGCTGGCGCACGAAGTTTAGTATTTAGTTACGTTAAAAGTACCTAGTTTCAACGAATCTATCTTTTCCAATTTAAATTTGCTGATAAATAGGTCACGAGTGTCTGTTTACATTAAGTGTTAACGAGAAAGTAACTGGTTGTTCGCGAATCCAACTCACAATGACATTTCAGACCTGACCGGTGGGGCATTTGACCATGCAACTGGACCACATTAAGTAGGGAATTTGATCAGACATTTTTAAAAAAGTCAAAAGCCCGGGGATTTGCCCGGGGGGGATGATCTCTGTGTTCAGCTCCACCTTTTAGTGTGTTTTACATGTCTACTCCGCACATGTGGGGACATGTCTCAGTGGTATATGAAGCCAGTGACTATATAAGCTTATATAATGTGCTTATAATCCACACTCCAGCTAGGACAATGAAGCAGGGATGCGTAAACAGCACCAGCACATAATTTTGTCACTGCGCCATGTCCATGTGTAGGGGAGACCTTATTTAGCGAATAATTTTACTTGTCATAGCTAATACATGCGCTGGAATATTTAAAGGGACTGCATGTTATTACTGTATTTTCTTGTCCCCTGCATTTATTTCAAACTTGACCGGAAAGGACTGGCGTTTATTTGATTTCAGGAGTTTTTTCATGCTTATATGTTTCTAAAAAATGCTTTTTATATTCATTATTTTTGACAGCTATACAAATTAAGGCATAAATTTATATGTTTATAAAACCTTTCATAATTGTTCTAGGGGTTTTAATTTTCAAATACAGCTTGGAGACCCGGTGTTTTTTCGGGGCCTGGCCGTTAATCAAGAAAACACAGTACATCTGAGTTATAGTTATAGTTTACAGTTGAATCACAACAACTAAACTTTGGTTTGAGGTATTGGGAGTTCAAGTGTCACATTCTAAATGATTATAAGCACTTTTAAAATTATATTTTTACATAATATTAACACTGGTACACAAATATGGGAAATAAAACAAACAAATATGGGATTAAAAGACCCTATACCGTACTAAGAACCTAATTATAGCCTAAAGTATTATTAATATATTATAGCCCTTAATTTTATAATGTAAGAACCTAATTAGGCTCCCCCCCGAAAAATATTAGGTTCTTATAATTAATTACCCACAGGGTTTTACTGTATAACAACTGATCTTAATAAGAAACTATAAAATAGTGGATGAATTTTGTGCGCTCTGGTTGGTGAATTCGAACTCATTATAGTCGCATAAAGCATGCTGCATACGTCATGCACATGCTTTATCAAGTTATAATGCACGCTGCTTAAATCATGAGTTTAAGCGTGTGCAACATTTCTTTAACATTTCATAAAAGAAATAAAAACTTTCTCCTCGTGCATTATATATACTGAGTTAGCACTAAATGGTAACTTTTAAGAACACACAGGCTTCTCTATGTACTTCTCTCATGTTCCTAAAAATTCCTGTGTGCTTAATTGTATTAAGTATATGTAATCGTATGAGGCCGAGTAGAATTAAGGATAAATTTTCACGCGTATTTTCAAAGTTTTCCCAAAATTGCCCGAGTCGCGCAGCGACGAGGGCAATTTGTGAAAACTTTGAAAATACAAGTGAAATTTATCCTTAATTGTACGAGGACTCAATGCGATTACTTGTTTATAACACAGAAGGCAAAATTTTAGGAAAACTTTCCATGCAAGTTGGAACACAATCAGCCGGCCCTCAGAATAAAAGTACCCGCTCGTAAACAATTCACCAAACAAGCAGTTTAACTGTTGCTCAGCGCACAGAACAAGAATGACTGACCATTATGTACATCTTAAGAGATAAATACAATTCTAGTTCAGTGACAAAACACACTTAAAACTCAATTAACTAAGTAAATTTTATTCACCTGAGTTGCGAAGCTTCCTCTCGCTTCCTCTCGCTGGAAAAATTATCCACCACGTCGCTCCAAAGTTTTCAGTAGTTTTAAAACAAATAACCATTTGCTGTTTCCAGTAACACATATAGGTTCACCTTTTGAAATTTCTCTTTAAGCAAACACCCGATTGCCATACCATTTTTACCAACCAACCCAGTTAAAAGTCAAACTGTGAAGCGATCCTTGTGTTCAACAACTCAAAATCCGTTTTTCGTTTCAAGATGCCTAAAGAATGCAAATGGCGCGCTCTCGCGCTCAGCCAATCAAATGCGAGTAATTTTGGCTTTTGGCCAATCAGAGATTAGTAATTTTGCCCTCGTCCGAAAGAAAATTAAGAGAAAATGCCCTCTGTCTCAACCAATCAGCATTCAGTAATTTTGCCCTCTATGTTATAAACTCAATAATTGATGCACTTGCATTTTGGTCGCTCTTTTTATTTCTTTATTTAACTGTGATTGTTAACCTGATTGTGTAATTCATTACTTATCAAGTATTTACAACATATTCTTTTCATATTGCCTTGCCATGAAACTGCCAATTGTTTAGTATCATGCATATCATTATGATTGTGACATTTTATAATAATTATTTCAATGTTTGTTTTCGTTGTATTTAAAATACATTGACATTTACAACCTATAATTGGCATTATTATCTTACTATTTTGTATATAGCATGAAGGTTTTTATATAATTAAACAGTTGCTGATTTATTAAAATATTAATATGAACAGGTGTTATTTCTTTTAAAGGTTCTTTATTATTTAATGTTAAAGTGATTAAATTATGGTTGCCAAAGCATATTGCACAGTTGTCTTAAGAGAGGTGTCTCACTGATGACAATAACTATTATTTAAATCATCCGATGCAATGTTTTCTTCCTTTTCATTGGCTGAGAGTCCACCACGTGATCTGCAAATAACTCAGCCTACAAATAATGGTCTGCTCGTGCATATTAGCATATGACAGTGATAATTTGCGACAAATAATATTCTGCTCATGTGTTGTTGTGTCCACTTCCGAGAAAAAATGGCAGCCAGTTTTCCAGAGATGAAGAAGAGCAGTTGAATTTTTCTGCTAGGCCCAAAAAAAAACAGCGAAGCTAAAACAATTATTGAACTGTCGGTTCTCGCAAAATAATAATTTTATCGTAATTTGTCAGACTGTCTCACAGACCTGCAATTATTATTTGCTTCAGCCTTTAACTTAGGCAAATAAGATCTGCTCGCCACTGACATATTAATCACAATATTTTTCTCAACCTCGTACAATAACTGTTAATTATTATTTTTACTATTGTTGATGTTGTTGTTGTTGTTATTGAAGGGGCGTACATAAAAACGGCCTGACTACACGTTTTGACAAGTTTTGAATGCTCTCAAAAATAGCCGAATTTTGGCATGTGAACTTCTTTTTGCATCATAGGGAACATTGTTCGTTTTTGTTTTGTTTTGTTTTTTTCGCTAGTTAATGCGCTGCGTTTTTTGAGAATTATAGTATGCAAAAAAACTCAGAATTTAGATGCGGCTTTCTTTTCATGCATGAAGACAGAACAAAAGAATTCTTTTGTTTCCACGGACAATAGCCATTTTTATAATAAACCAGGTGCAGCCAGGTACAGCAGTAAAGTGTTGCAGACACGTGCTTACCATTTGGTAAGAAAAATCTGGTTGGTGTGAAAGTTACATAATGGTAAGCGATTTTCCGAATAATTTTATAATGACCAATGACTACATTTCTATATTTCATTGCAATTTATTTTGTCTATTTTATTGATTTTTTTTCCTTAGTGCAATTTTTTTAAATCTAGGTATTGTAGATGAAGAACCACTGTTTTGTTGAAATGCTACAATTATTATTATTATTATTATTAATATTATTATTATTACCAGATGAGATTTCCCTTACCATTGTTCTACCAGGTGTTCCCTCCCACTAAAATTCAGTGTTGTTTTCTGTAGATATAGCTGAATGTTAATTGAGGCAGGAAACAAATTTTTTGACAAAGAAGATGTGCTGAATGCCTGGGTTGCTGTTTACTGCATGCTGCCATCAGCTGTTCCATGAGATACGATTCAAACAGAATAAAAGGTTCTATTTTTGAGGTAACGTTTCCCACCTACGCACCAAGTGAATTTTGTATACCAGTGACACTTGGCATGTTCAAGCTAAATCTTGTCCCAAGAAAAACTACTAGCACATGAACAATTCAAGCATGGAACACCAGAGGTAGGCAACTTATTTCTCCTGTTAAATAAGTACTGGCATTTCTATAGTTGAGGTGAGCATAGTGTCACTTTCTATATCATTAAGTTAAAGAGGCCATAAATTCAGTCAGCATGACTAAAACAGCGTGGAGGTCCTAAAAGGGGCCAAAAAAGGGAAGTCTCACAGTTTTCTAAATGATAATATGTAGGAACTCGATCACTGATGCGTGCAGTCAGTTTATATAGCGAATTCAATCTTTTTTGGCCGGTTTTTCACATGTTTTTTAACAGGTTTCAATTTACATTATTTTTCACAGGTTTTTTTCACGGGTTTTGACCCTGTGAAACGTTCCCAGTGTTCACAGGTTTTGAGATTTAAGACCATGTGAAAAACCCTGTGAACAAGCTCCCCAAACACTATTCTTTTTCACAGGGTTTTTCATAGGGTTTTTCACAGGTTGTATTTCACAGGGTGTTTCAGAGGTTTTTTCACAGGTTTAGACCCTCTGAAACGTTCCCTGTTCACAGGTTTTAAAAATTTCACACCCTGTGAAAAACCTGTGAAAAACCTGTGAAAATACACGTGAAAAAGTGTAGTTCACAGGTTTCTTCACAGGATAATTAACAGGTTTTTCACAGGTTTTTCACAGGTTCTCGTCCAATAGTGTTATTTCTGGTTTGGGGACCTAACATTTCACTGCCTCTGAACTTT
>OZ024887.1:14242097-14264810 GCA_964017195.1 Siderastrea radians | reverse complement strand
AATTTAATGACCAGCTCCCAGTTGGCTTGTTAGCTCAATTGGTTAGAGCCCTGCACCGGTATTGCAGAGGTCAGGGTTTGAATCCCGGCAAGCCTGATTTTTTCAGGCTTTCTTTTCGCAACTGCATAAGTTGCATTAATAACAGCGAGGATCTTCTTTACATTTAATTCTTCATTCCACAGTTCTAATATATATGAATTTCAAATATTCATAATTTCATCTTCATCTTTCCCGGGTATATTACGAACCAATTTAATGACCAGCTCCCAGTTGGCTTGTTAGCTCAATTGGTTAGAGCGCTGCACCAGTATCGCGAGGATCTTCTTTACATTTAATTACTTGCATTGTTGTAAGACATTTCAGTATGATAGTACTTAAGGACGGTGCCTCCTAATACACATGTATTTTTGCAAAGGTTATGACTTTGGGGAAAAAGTAGATCTTAGCAAGGGTAAGAAGGTCTTGTATTCAGAACTTTACAGCATGAATGTAAATTACCGTTGGAGGCAAAATGTTACTTTTCAATTAACCAACTTTTGAGAAATTTTGCTTGTGTTGCCTTACACAGATGCAGACTTTGTCAGGCTACTAGGATATCGATTTGAGAATGACTTCCTTGCTAATGATGACATCTGTGACATATTTAGTGGACAAGAGTACTGCAAACTTATGCAGCCTTGTGGCTTCCTTAGTAAGGACAACCCACTAAACGTCTCTTTCTCTTTCAATACGGATGGTGTTTCGCCATACAAGTCATCAAATAAGCAAAATTTCTGGCCTATTTTTCTGGTCATCAATGAACTTCCTCCAAGACTCAGGTCATAGTTAGTAGAGGGGACTGGTTAGGAAAACCGGCACACTTCAAAGGGGCATGTCTTTGTTTACGATTTTCGATGTCACGTGACATTAACCCTGCACAACTGTCTAAGCGTCTTGTAGTCAAGTGCGATTCACGATCGATCAATTCAAGTCAGTTTCACCGTGTGTTTTCCTGTTTAAAAGTTTATATCTTCGCTACAAATTCAAAATATTTTATTCATGTGCATTTCTCTGAAATGCCTGGCGAAAACTGTGCAGTTTGGGGCTGCGGATCGTGTAGAAGAACGAAAGGTATTGGGATCTTCAAGCTTCCGAAGGCGAGAGATGCAGCGTACAAAGAGTGGAGGGATGCTTGGCTTGCAGAAATCACGAGGACTCGGACGAAAAATCAAGACTTCCAGGATCTTATAGACAAAGATCGAGTGTATACATGCGAGAAACACTTTAAAGTGGAAGACATCGAGATATGTGAGTATCCATAGGATTGTGTTTGACTTGTTTATTTATACGATTCTCTCGGCGATCGAGTGACCTTGATTGGAACCCGTGATTAGAACTTCTTAATGCTTGCCTGCCAATATGTGTGACTTATCCTTTTCATCCGAGTTTCTTTATTTTTACTTACTCAAATATAACACTTCTACTTTTCAACGTGATCCTCCGTGATTCTGATAAGTAAACAAACACCGTGAAGGCATTCGCGAAGGTCATTCATGTCAGCTGGCACTTCTGATCGCCTTTGTTTTTCTTTATGTATATTTCAGTCGAGTCTGAGGAAACATCCAAGAAGAGAGTTATATTTGGTGCTTTACCGACCGAGAATATGCCGAAAAAAAGCCATGAGACGCAGAAACCGCAACCACGTCCAGCAAGGGAAGTTGTGAGAGAAATTGTGTGCAAGCCTAACAAGTTTTACAAGGGGTTCGATGACTTGAAAACAAGGATCAAGGGGCTGAAAACAATCCAGGAGTGGACTGTTGAGCAAAGGACTGACAGGGTCATTTTACGAAAAATGGAAAATGATTTGCAGCTTCCTAAATTCGAGGTTACAATTGATGATAGCCTAGGCTATGCTGTTAACATTTACGGATGGTTTTTGCCTGAGGATCACGAACTTTACATTTCAACCCTGCGATCAGTGAACAACATTACAGTGTCTGATCTGGTGAAACAGTTGGAAGGTCTAAACATTTGTCCAGGAGTAAGTCCAACAGAACTTACTAGCAAAGTAACAGCTCACGTGGTACCGAAGGCTGTGGATCACATGTTTTCGTGTGACAGTGACAATGATGATGAATCTTTAGATTTATATCCAAAGAAACAATTTTGGCGCACTACTGGCTGTAGTCTACTCTGCAGTCATATGGAAAGCTGCTGTCCTACCTGCAAGGAATATTCACACCAGGAGCACCTTACTGTAAAAGCCAGGCAGAGGCGCCTATCAGAGCCTGCACATGTTAAGGCGCCAGTGTCTGGAACGTCGTCTGAGAGGCTGAAACTGACATTGCAAAATCAAAGACTTAAATGCGCTGAGCTTGAGCAGCAACTGGAACAGATGAGAAATGAGATCACAAAGCGTACAGTTCTTGTTGACCATGAACTAAGCAATGACTTAACCTCGATTATTTCCGAATGTGACTCAAGCAAGTTGTCACCATTCATGTCCCTGTTCTGGCAGCAACAAAAGAAGCTACTAAAGAGCAGTACGACTGGAGTGCGGTATCATCCAATGATTATCCGTTTTTGTTTGTCGCTAGCTGCAAAGTCGCCTTCCTGTTATGAGGAACTCAGAAATAGTAACGTGCTAGTGCTACCCAGTCAGAGGAGACTGAGAGATTACCGTAATGCTATAAGGCCGGAAAGGGGGTTCCAAGAGGAAGTGATAAATGAACTGAAGGATCAAGCAGACTCATACTTTGATGTACAAAGATATGTTGTTCTCCTTTTTGATGAGATGAAGATAATGTCTAATCTTGTTCTGGACAAAGTTACTGGTGAACTCATAGGGTTTACTGATCTTGGAGACCCTGACTTGAACTATGGAGTACTAGAGAAAGCCGATGAGATTGCTTCTCATGCTCTGGCTTTTCTTGTGCGTGGAGTTTGCACGGAGCTCAAGTTCTGTTTGGCTCACTTTGCAACCAATGGTGTGACAGCAGCTCAGCTGATGCCTCTATTCTGGCAGGCAGTCAGTATTTTGGAGACAGCATGTAACCTTTGGGTTATTTCGACAACATCTGATGGTGCATCTCCTAATAGGAGGTTTTATCGCATGCACAAGGGACTGGATGGCGGGGCTGACACTGATGTTTGCTACCGTAGCATTAACTTGTATGCCCCTCATCGATTCATCTACTTCTTTTCTGATGCCCCACATTTGATCAAAACTACACGGAACTGTCTACTCCACTCTGGATCTGGCACATGCACCCGTTACATGTGGAATGATGGCCACTACCTCATCTGGCACCACATCACCCAGCTGTTTTACCAGGATGCAGACAATGGCTTGAAGCTCCTCCCAAAGCTAACCTTTGAGCACATTAACCTGAATTCCTATGCTGTGATGAGGGTCAACCTAGCCACACAAGTTCTTAGTGCCTCTGTTGCAGCAGTGCTGAAGGCATTTGGACCCCCAGAGGCAGCTGCCACTGCTAAGCTGTGTGAGATGGTAGACACTTTCTTCGACTGTTTGAATGTGCGTAGCACAACTGAACATGTGAAGAAGCGGAAGCCATTCCTCGCCCCTTACAGATCTGATAATGATCAAAGGTATGTCTCAATCAATAAATGAAATTTAGTATGCCTGGGGAGGGGGGTGCAGGCAAGGCAAAAAAAAATTATGCCCGAAATTAACATTAACCTGTAATCAGAATTTGTACCGGTATTCTTTGGGAAATTTACTCTTAACATAATGAGAGATGAATTTTTGATCAGCCCATAAACATTTTTCCTTAAAATGGAAAATGCCTTTTGTAAATCTCATTACAACTGAACATTTTTGGACAATAATATATTGTGAGAAATATGAAGAAAACCAAGATCATAATTTCAATTCAAGTTGCAACAAAGAACCATGCAAGAGTATCATGTTCCATATGCAGTGCTCTATCTGTTGTTGATAGTATCCAATTTCAAAAGTATTTTACCAATAAATTCAAATCAAAGATTTTTTTACATAAACATCAAAGGTGTTTGTTTATGACATTTAATTTATGCCATTTCTTTATTTGCTTGTTCATATTTTAGATTCCAGTTCTTGTAAGAGTTCTTGGAATACCTGCGACGTTGGAAGGAGAGCACTGACAACAGACCTGGGAACTTCAGCCAGAATGCCAGAAGTCGCATGTTTATTTCATGGCAGACACACGAGAGGTACAAGATTACAGTCCATTCAGCGATTGAGGCCACAAAGTTTCTTCTCCACGAGGGGACTGAGTTTGTGTTGACAGAGAGATTCTGTCAAGACCCACTGGAGGAGTACTTTGGAAATCAGAGAAAGCTAGGCAGGCGTAGTGATAACCCGGATATCCGCTCATTTGGGTATAATGCCAACACCATTAGAATACAGAGGACAGTTTCCTGTCAGAGCGGTAACACAAGAGGAAGGAAGGACAAACGCAGATCATGGGAGCAGATTACCGATTGCAAATTGCCATGTCGAAAGAAAAGAAAACTTAATTAAGCCAGTTATGTAGAACTCTAGAGAGAATTTCTTGGGAGTGAGGTCAATTCAGCTTATTTTCTGGGGGTTCAGAATTACATATATAATTAAATGGTGCTGGGCAGTCCTGTTGAGGATACCTGCATCAGATACCCACCCAGAAAATTCTGGATTGCCCCCACCCACCCTGGAATTCAATTTTTTTTAAACCCACCATATAATTTTGCTGCCACCGTAGTGTACCCACCCTGGAATTTCATGTTGCTCTAGAGGAACCCACCTTGTTCCATCTTCCATAGTTCCTCAACAGGGGGGTACGATTTTGAAATGCTCCTGTCAATTTTTGTTTGAAAATTTTCGGGGGTGGGTCCCCAGAAAATTCTCTGTGGTGGGGGAATGTTTTTTCAGAGTCGAATGCAACAATGTTGCCACTGTTTAAAAGAGTTAAAAGCCGAAATAGCAAAAACAGTTGCATTTTTGCATAGTTTTGCCAATATAGTATTTTCCTACAGAGTGTTGGGTGAATTTAGCTTTCAATTTGGAAAAAAAGCATCAGAGAAAAATGCAGAGAAAGAAAACAGCATATTGAGATTATTGAAGAAATTCATTCACTTTATGTAACAGTTTAAAAGTTTTTTCAAATACAGTAGAACCCCGGTAACTCGAACTCTCAAGGGAAACGAAAAACAGTTCGAGTTAGCGGGGTTTCGAGTTATCGGGGTCGATTGTATCTTTAATTTGCCAAGTTAATAATAAATATTGATAGTTTTCTGATTTTTCAGCACTTCAGTATACAGTACAGTGCATATTGAACTTATCTTGTCAGAAACTATAACACGACCATACATTCTTACGATAAGAGCCCTTGTAGAACCAGACATACGTAAAACCTAAGTTGCCGCTATTTTTTTGCTATGTAGGGCTATGTCTTAGCTATGTATAGCTCAAGACTGCCTATGTTATTACTATGTAACATGCTACAGTACATAGTCCAGGGTATGTAAAACATATTTTGAAACTATGCCGAGGCTATTTGAAAATCACATAGTCTTTAAATACATATGTGAACACTAATTAAAATCTTAACATAGCTTTGACATAGATATTTATTTTCTTTGCTTCTGACAAATAGTCTATGTATTTACTATGTGACAATTCAACATAGCTTTTAAATAGCATGCTGACATCCAATTTTATAAGTAAAAGGTTACATAGCTTTAACATAATGCTATTTATTTCCTATGTTATGGCAATGACAAATGAAACATCCTATGTATTTACTATGTGACAATCTGACATAGCTGTTAAATAACCATGTTGAAGTTAACATCAAAGGTAAAAGGTGACATAGCTTTTACATAATGCTATTTATTTCCTATGTTGTGGACATAACCAATCAATGCATCCTATGTATTTACTATGTGACCATCCCACTTAGCAGTTTGCACTCAACAATACAGTGTTTTTTACAAATGAAAATGCAGTCAAAGTTCAATTAAGTGGCCACCCTCTATTAAGCCGCCAGTTATCAAAGTCCCCAAATTATTGTTAGTAAAATACTGTATACAAAACCTCTTCAAAGTGGCCACCTCTATAAAGTGGCTTCTGTCACGTTTTTGGACATCCCTATGAGGGTTTTCTATTTTCTTTACCCCTATTAAGTAACCACCCAAAATCTAATAAATGGACATGGGGGGTCTGAAAAAGGTGATGACCGATTAAGAGTCCGAAATGGGATGCAACAACTTTTAGAAACTTTCAAACAGTTATCCTTTGCCAAATCAAATGATCTATAGTTTATGCATTGAAGCTCCCTAGTCGAAAGCGACAGACGCATGTGCAGGATTCTTTTAAGTAATACCCTTTGGTATATAGGGTTCTTTGAGACCTTGTCACAGGATTTTCTTGAAATCAGAATTGTTTGGAGGATATTGCATTTCCACACAATTTGTGAATACAGTATTAAATAGGCTTTATTATTTGCAACAGTAGTCACAAGCCTCCAAGCATGTTTGTATTTGGATAAATTGATGTTTCTACTAAGTCTCATGCTAATAAATTGCTAACACTACTGCTATAGAGATCTTACCATGGAGTTTGTAATGATAACTAATGTGATAATATTTACAGGACAGTGATACTGGTCAGTCTTTTTCATAATGCATCAGTCAATTCCAGCTGCGCCCATCCCCCCCCCCCCCGGGCTAACCCCCGGGCATTAGCATTTTTTTTCTCTCGGATGGCAAATTCCTGGGGGTGGGGACACTTTAGCTGCCAAATGCCCTGCCGTGTGGACGAAGGAAGAGGGCAAATGCCCCGCCCCCGGGATCGTACGTCCCCAATCAACACTGCAGCAGTTTTCATTCATTGCACAATAATACCACTTTCAGCATTTTTATGTGTGATTTTTCATTTCTGTAGGCCTACCTCTCCGTTTTCTGTTGTTTGTAACGGCACTATCCGATGTTAATAAAGTTAGTATAAATGCCAAGTGATGATATTTTAATACTTCACAGACAACAATACTACATGATAGTTGATTGTTACTTTAATGTTTTGTTTTAAACAGTTCGCTAGTAAAAAAACATCTTGACATTATAAAAGTCTGTTGTAACGTCATCTGTTGTGAATATTTTAATAATATGCAAAAGTATAAAACGACGATCCCTATACACATGTTTAGAATTTAAGAATCATCGCGACTAAATTTTATTTAAATCCTTAAGAAGAATGCGTACGTCGATTCACGTTGATCGTTCCCGATCGATCTCGCTATATTAAGTGATAGTTGTGCCTTGATGAGCAATGAAGAAATGCCTAAAATCGAGAAAACCTCTTCGAGTTTGCCCAGTCCTTGGAAGACGATCCAATCTGTGACGAACTGCTGGTCCTTTGCGATAAAATCCTCCATGTTTGGATTTCGAGTCGGAAACCACATGTGTGTCAAAAGCCCGGGGGTTGGCAAATGCCCGACCCCCCGGCCGTACCAAATTTTCTAATGCCCTACCCCCGGGACTGACAAGGCACGCAAATGCCCCGCAGTTGCCCGGGGGGGGGGGATGGGCGCAGCTGGAATTGACTGATGCATAAGGATTTGGTAGCAGACAAAAGTAATATCCAGATGACACATCCACTCTGAGAAATTTTCCCATAATGTTCACCACAGGGACAGCCATGAGTCTAAAAGAGAGAACACAGAAAGTTATTAAATAAACATATGAAGCTAACTGTAATGCTCTGATAATCAAACAGAAAATCAGGTGCCCAACTAATGGCGTGCTTGCTATTAACAAAAAATACACAGTCACTGCAAGTGGTGGTGATACATAAGAAAATATCTAATGCAAAAGAAGGTACCTGTTTGATGTCTTCACCCTTGTAATGTGGTTAACCATTGTTCTGTCCCTGTACTTGGGCAGCTGCTCATCGTCTCTCTCTGAAACTTCTACTACTGCAAAGTACTCACAGGGCAGGTCACAGCTGCAACATTTCTGATGACTGCATACTAGTCATCACTCATTTCGAATTCATGACCAATCTTCTGCATGCAGGATGTATCGTGGCCATCAGCTGTAGTTTGCGAACCATATTTGAAAGATGATTGAGTTTGGTTCATTTCATTAGACAGACATTCGTCTAAAAGTTTTTGCTTCTTAAATGGTGAAGTGTTGTTTCCCAAGTCTACTACGGATGCGTCTACGAACACCTCGGATGAAAAACTGCCCATGAATGTCAACAACTTCGTCTTCACGTGCGGGGCTACTGGAATCAATTTTACGTCGCCATCTTGTTGTTTTGGGCACTTCTACTGTTGAATCGTACAGCCAACGTCTACTCCATCTTGGCGTGGACATTTTACTTTAACTTTTGGGATTTGTGCACTGCGATGTGCATTACACTTCAGTCAATTTGAACGCTACATCGGCCGCCATCTTTTGCTTCACAAGAGCCTGGTTACAAATGCAAACTTTGCTTGGTTACCTAGCAGTAAGCAGCAACTCTGGCGGCTTTCGCAAAATGACAGTGCGGTATAAATCAAACAAGATTTCTTAGGTGTGATATTTTGCTGTCCAATGGAAATCGTGCCTCCTCAAATGAAAATACAATGCGATCGACGTGTGATATTTCACAGCGTCTCTTCGAGTTTAAGCGTCGCTTCACTATCTTGCTTGTTTGCGGTGGAAACTTCACTTTATCTTCTTTTAAAGCACGTTCCAGTGGATCCTTTCATTAGCTTTTCATTCATTCATTCATCTTTGACACTTTTAAAAGGTAAGAAAGTGAATTTCACTCTAAAACTAGATTTTTCACTTTTCTTAAAAAAAGAGACTTGATTTCTGCTAAAAAGAATTCAGATTCTTTTTTAAAGAAATGGCTTAATGAAATTCTTTATACAAGAATATGGCTAAAACAATTCTTTTCTCCAGAAAACTTCTTTCTTGAGATAAGAATTGTAATTCTTCTGACAAGATCCAATTCAAGTGATATCATTGATATTTCAAAATTTGAATAAGTGCCTAATTTGCAAGATTCGTCTGTTATCCCCTATCCAGACCATTCGTAATTCTGTCTAAAGTACTCAGGTTGTTGACTTGATTTTTGCTAAAAAGAATTCAGATTCTTTTTTAAAGCAATTGGTTAATGAAATTCTTTATACAAGAATATGGCTAAAACAATTCTTTTCTCCAGAAAACTTCTTTCTTGAGATAAGAATTGTAATTCTTCTGACAAGATCCAATTCAAGTGATATCATTGATAGTTCAAAATTTGAATAAGTGCCTAATTTGCAAGATTCGTCTGTTATCCCCTATCCAGACCATTCATAATTCTGTCTAAAGTACTCAGGTTGTTGACTTGATTTTTGCTAAAAAGAATTCAGATTCTTTTTTTTAAAGAAATGGCTTAATGAAATTCTTTATACAAGAATATGGCTACAACAATTCTTTTCTCCAGAAAACTTCTTTCTTGACATAAGAATTGTAATTCTTCTAACAAGATCCTAGTGATATCATTGATTTCTAAAGTCGAAGTCAGCTCTTAAAAGCCTGATTGAGTTATATTGTGAGTTGACCTTGACCTCTCATTCTATACAAGAATATCACAAATTAGGGGATAATTAATAACAATTCTTCTCTCAAGAAAACTGCTCGCTTGAGATAAGAAGTATCAGGCAAAATCAGAATTGTTCGGACATTATTAGACCCTTTTCTTTAGCAGATCCATCGCTTCATCCACATTTGTTGCATCTATGTGCTGATTGGTCTGACATGGAATGTCTGCGTTCTGGTTCATGATCTTTGGCATACGTTGTCTGCCATTTTTCTTCAATTATTGGTCTGAAGAGATGTTACTACAAACCACATTGCTTGAACTTGCTTTTCGACGTGGAAGCGAATGCTCCGTTTCATGGACAATCAAAATAAGTGCTCAGTTTTCCATGGGTTGCCGAGAAGTGCATTTGTCAAAACGTTGCAGTGAACGCGTAGAGTTTTTTGGTTTGGTTTCAGCAAGGAGTAGTAACCAGACTGCGTAAGAGAAGTCCAAAACGATTTTGCAGACAACAAGTAAAGCATAACTAAGGAGCCCAAAGGAACAGAAACAAATTTGCAACATCTGACAACTTGTTCCGATTTCTCATCACCAATGGTAACTCTGTCCTACATCAAATGCAAATATACTACAAGAAGGACATTGTTTTAATGATTTTATTTAACAACATAATCAAGTAAACAGTCACATCCAAAGAGTAGTTATAACATCACAAGGTATGAAATTAGTCCACCTGAAGAAATATATTTAAGGCTGTGTGAGCTGCAGCAGTATATCGATTTTACCACCAATACTTTATAGTCTTACAAGTGGTTTTTGTTGAACCTTGACATTATCATGCAAAAAAAGAGTGTGAAACTCTTAACAGAAACAAATTTTATTATCCAATTAACGTCATACTGGACTTCATGTCAATATTGAGATACTGTACATGTAAGAGGTCCTGGCCTGGGTAAATTCCTACAAGCGACATGGTCCCAAAAATAGGAACAGCACATGAAATGAAGCAGCAACACGATGAACAATTGCCTTTCAATTACCAACAGCGAAATGAAGCATTGAAAAGGCTATAAAACACCGACAAGGGATGAAGCATTGAAAAGGCTATAAAACACCGACAAGGGATATTTTGAAATTCAAATTAGTGGCACAGGATCCCCCATCAGGGCCTCATGTGTCAATAACATGATCATAAATCATCACTGCAAATGGATGTATAGCAACATATGCATCGGTATGTTGCTTTTCAACTGAGTGTCAAAACAGAAACAAATCAATTACTATTACCAATCAAAAGAAATGCAGGCTGAAATTAATCAGCCACTTAAAGGAAATTAATAATCTGTAACCAATGCCAAAAAACTTGGGTAAGCAGATTACAACTAATTATTTTTTTATATATTTCACTAATCTATATTGCTAGACTAGAATCCCATTCAACTTCCTGTCCAATTATTTCCAAACCTGGACAGCATGTGGTCATCTGGACGTATCATTAACACATAATAGGGTTACCTACTGTCCCATTTGGCAAATAATGAGATTCAAAAAATTCCTTCAACTGCAAAACTGGCCCACAGTCTCATCCAATTCCACATGCCGTTTGCAGGGCTGCAAATAATTTTTTTCACTTGAAAGGACATATGTCCTACTAAGACACCATCTTGGTTGGACAAAACAAAATTGTGGTCGGACAGATTTTTATTCATCGTTGCCGTAAAATGATTTATCATCCAAAAATTGTCCGGCATTATGTCCGACCACACTTGGGATTTTGTCGGACATGAGCAAATTTTGGTCGGCCAATGTCCGATGACCGACTGTTATTTGCAGCCCTGCGTTTGGGAAATTGTTCGACCTTACATACATGTATTATACAAATTGGGAAAGTAGGTGATACTTAAAAAACCTCTCTTAATAAGGAATTTAATCATTTACAAGTGTTTTTGGATCCTCCCTTGGACAAATATAGATTTTCCCATCATGCTTGTAACCATGCATGACAGAGGTCATTAGAAGATCTTGCACCTCAATAACGAATAGTCCACTGGGTAAACCTTCTTCCTGGATTTGATATGAATTGAGATTAGCTGTGAAACCAACTGTTTCATATAGTTTCAAACCCAGAAACACAAAAGCACCACAAAGCCAAATGTTTTCCAACGATCCAAAAACAGGATTTGAATCATTCATCTCTGCCAGAATAATGGTATTTGGAACTCTTTTATAGCATGTTCCATGAACTGTTACTGAAGTAGCTTGGAAAATTGTATCCTCCTCCTTTTCAAACAATGGGTAGAACCTCATTATGCAATTTTTCGCAGCATCCCTTTCATGTAGTTCAAGTGCCTTTGCACATGTTGAGCCCCCACGGCAAACATAGTCCTTTCGGAAGAGTGGGTGGTCAGATGGATTGTCCTCTCCTGAAAGTGAAATTGAGTCTGCCCGTACTCCACTCTGATGCCTCTCTGACAGAGTCTTTGGCAAATTTCTGAAATTTTTTGTTATTTTTGGAATTTGCTTGAACTGTTGGTGTTTGGCCTCAAAGCGCATTGCCCATGCCCTGACTAATGGACCAAACTGTAAAATCTGACTGGGCAAATGAATGAGGTAATGTTGTTTGGGAGTAATGTTTTCTTTCAAAACATTTTTGAACAATTGCAGATGTTCTTCAATAATGACCTTTAAGTACCCTAAAATATTAATACTTATTTTCTTGCTTAAACAGATAGCCGTAACCTCTAAAATCGTTAGTAAAACTTTGTACACATCTGGATACTGGTGTGCAAATGGCTCAGCAAAATAAACAAACACACGACTGAGGAGCCATATTTGTGCAGCAGTCTGACCCAGGTTTTCATGAGGGTTCCGTAGATCATCAGGAGAAATATAAACTGGTTTGTCTTTTAGTTCAGCATAGCCATAATTGAAGTTCAAAATAAATGCATTTAGATCGTTCAAGGTGAAGGCATTGTTATTTATAAAGTAAGTTATAACAAAAAACAATGCTCTTGAAAGGGCGCCTTCCAGTATAATGTGCATTAAGTCCTGAGGTAGCTGTGCTGTTACATCAAAGAAAGGAGCATCTAATAGAACACTCCTCTTATTCACTCCATATTCTTTTGAAAAATGAGTATGTAGCTCTGGATTCTCCTCCATTTGTTGTAGGTGGTAATCATGCATATCTTTGTCACGTAACTCAAAGTCTTCTTCTCTGAATTTTTCCTGCATTTCATCAAAATCAGCCATACAGTGACGGCACTTCCTCTTTGCCCCACCCACAGATTCTTTGTATCCACCCAGTAACTGACTGGCTGGAGTGTCAGCAATTACTGCAAACAAAGCACCTCTGAGACGCACAATCCCATTTTGTAGCTGGAAATCATACCCCATATCACCCCCAAGTATCTTCAATTCATCAATAAATGGTTTTAAAATGGCATCCATACCATACTTTTTCAAATATTCATTTTCGACAATTGCCAGAAGGTTGATTGATTTCAGTTTAGATCTGTATTCTGAATACAAATTTCCCAACTGGAAATAAAACATGGCCAGTTTGTGTTTCCTCTTTGTCTGCTGGTTTGTAATTTCGAGGTCATCGTAGTAGAGGATTATCTTCAAACTGTGGGGGTCTGTAGAGAACAGTTCATGATTGTTCATGATACTCCCATCATTGAAGTCACATAGCAGGCTTGACTGTTGGTCTTCATTCCTTGATTCAGCAACCATGTCCAGAATTATTTGGTTGTTTAGAAGTACTTCCAATGAAGCTAGAAGTGAGACATAATAGAAGCATTCTCGATGTTTCATAATTCTTCTTTTACCATTTTTCAGGGTTTTCCAAGCTCTCCGTTTTCCCAACTTAATTTCCTTTGGTGAGATGTTGGGGAAACAGGTACCAAAATCACTAGAGTCAGTCAGTTCAATAGCACCATGTTCCCAGGTAGATGGGGAGAACACATCTTCAAGTTCTGGCATTCTGTTGTGGTCAATGCCATAGTTCTGAAGAATTTTGTACACCTGGTTTTTGCTTTGTGAATTTGTGGCTTTCAAGAGTGAAATAGCAAGTGTCCGGATCCTTTCTGTTGCTTTCGAGCTTATAGTTGCTTCCTCCTTAAGTTTAAAACAGAACCTGTTTAAAATATCCAAAATCGGAAGTGAGGAACTCTCAGAGTCAGATTCCTTGTCTGAATCACTGAAATGATCACTGTTATCTCCACAATCACTCTCTTCTGGAAATGATACATGCATTTCATCCTGTGATTCGCTACCAACACTGGACAAATCAATCTCAAGATTTAAAAATTCCTCGGAATCTACAATTAAAACAAAATAAAGAATAGAACTAGTAAGAGGGCTATAAGGGAAATAGTCAGTGCATGTTATTACAATATTGAGAAAGAAACACTGAACATTGGGGGAGGGAAGGTGGAGGTACAGATACATTACAATTACTTATCATTACTGGAACCCCTGGTCTGGCGGAGCTGCCTGTGACCAACAAACCAACCCACCCCCACCCCCACCCCCACCCCCTATTTTATCCGTGATTTTATCATCCAACTGAATCATGCATCATACACACAAAAAGAACAATCACGCGTCCTGTCGCGACCCTTATAACGGCTGAGTGGGAAACTATTACGTACCTGTTTCGTCAACACCATTGTGGACAGTCTCGTAAGTACAGTTCAATAGCGCGCGGTGACTGGTGCGAACATGCTTGATCAAAGAATTCGTGGACGTGTAGTCTGTCTTTGATAAGCATCCAGGCAGCCCGCATTTTTGATGAAAATCGACGTCATTACGGTGTATAGTATTCAGATGCGACAGTAGCTGGCTCAGAAAGAGACAAACAAACGAACATAGAACACATTTCCATCGCTCCGCCATTGTAGCTTGATGACGTATGTCGCCGGTTGGAGACTGGACCGACGACTGACGTCCTTTCACCCAGGCCTTTTGCCACGAGTCACTTCGAGTCACGGTCCACGAGTTCAGGTCACGTTCGATATTCACGGTCGCTTGAGTTAATTGTTCTACGATATTGATCTCTATTGTTCTTATGACAATGGGCGAACGCGAATTGGAGAATTTATTGCTAATCCCTGAGGATTTTGAAGTGGATATTCCACAACATGCGGCAGAATTTGGACGGTGGTTGAGACTGAATGGTGTCGATGAGAACATCATTGCAATCTTCGTGGGTGAGTAAACATGGCGCGTAAAGTAAAAAGCTAGATCATTGCTTCATGGCGCTAGTGGAGGACGGTTTGACGAAAGATACACACTTCTAGGTCTGTTAAAACTATTTTTCTGCTACGTACATTGCAATTTTCCAGGGCTTAAGCTATTTTTACTACAATTTCGATTCCCGCCAATTTTCCCGCCACTCAAACTGCATAAATTATGCGGTTTGAGTGGCGGGAAAATTGGCGGGAATCAAAATTGCAGTAAAAATAGCTTAAGCCCTGGAAAATTGCAAGGTAGTTGACAATTTTTGTTTTTAACTTTGACTAATTTTTCTCTATCATGTGTACTTTCGAAAAATGCAATAAAAACATAGGTCACTGTGCTCGCGAAAGAGATATGATGGATTGAAGCTACCCCATTTGCCCCTGAAATACGAACAATCACGCACATGCATAAGTGCTTGGTTTACTTCACATTGAGTGGTACCTGGAGACATATTTTAAAAACGTGATAGATGAAAATTTAGAAACAATGCAATCTATGATTTATGGTAACTGCACCTTAAAGTCCTTAAATTCAGGCGACATTGGCTCAAAACGTTGCCAGCGTGGATAATTTCAAGATCAGAACTTTGCACTCGCCAGTTTCAAATTTGTGCACATTTTTCTCAACAACTTTTGTTCTTGACAAAGAATTGTTTTAAAACTCCTGTAACTCAAAGAGGGTGGTTATAGCGCCACAATTATGAAGAAAAAAGAATAGGTCACAGTGCTCATTTGGGAGAAATTACCTTTTATTTCTCTGAAAAGCATAACCTTATAATAAGGAGAAGTGCCATGTTTTCATTGTGCGCGCCCATGATGCAAGATATCGTGCACAGGAAGGATGCACAATGCAATACTGAGGAATCACCTTATAATTAAATGCATTAAACTTCTATTTTTGACTGAGCATGCATCAAATAGTGGGTTAATAGTAGTCAGCTGCACTCAAACACCATAATTTGGCATAAATTATCCCGTCAATTCAATTCTTGTTCCTGCTGTTAGCAAATATCAAGCTGTTTATGCGTTGCTTTGCAGATAACGGAGTTGGTGGTGAAGATTTTAAAACGTTAACTGAAAGGGACCTTAAACACGGAGCGAGCCTATATAAGGAGGCTGAACTGTTCAGCCTGCCAATCACAAATCCCAAAGGACGTCACAAAACAAAAGGTTTAATTAGCAAAACAATGACTCTGCACGTGCGATACAGATTTTGGTACATTTCTTTGCCGTCCTCTGCAAAACAACAACGTGAAATGAATATGTATGTTTTGCACTGTATATTAATTATTTACCATCTTTCATTCTACATAAGTGAAAACGTTGTTTTATAAAACAACGCTATTTCTCCTGGTGCCCGCTTCTGTTGTGCGACGGTTACTTTGGCCGCCATCGGCCGCCATTGCTGAAGAAAAAGAAGCCAATTAAGTGCTAGAGGGGGGGCTATTTATAGGCTCGCTCCCTGTTTAAGGACATCATTCCAACCTTTTTAATGAGGAAAAAAATAAGGCAGTGGGTGAATTGTGTGGTATGTACATAAATGAACCAAGCTTTATTAAATAAATGACAATTGTATTTCTTTCAACAGTTGTGAATTAAATTGTTGTCGATTGCATAGCAATGTCTAAATGTTCCAAAAAAAATCCTTATCAACTGTGAAAGTCGGGTGATTTTGATTTGTAGGAGTGCAAATTTTGCTCCATTAGCATGCGTTAATTTATCACATGGAAAGTCTATTATTTTCTGGAAACACATCCAATACCTCCGATGAGTTTTTCGTCTTTTGTACTATACCCACTAATACAATGTTATACTGACTTTAATAGGAGATCATTAATGGTCGCATGCTCTTTTTGTTTGCAGCAGCTAGCCTTGAGCTTGCAAGCCTGCAAAGTTTTTATTACTTACAGCTACTGTTAAAAACATTCATGATTTTTACATATTTTCATACCAAAATGAATGAAAGAATTATTTCAACTCTTTGATTCATATGGTGAAACTTATAAGTTACTTTGACTTGTGATAAAATACACCTGTTTGTTTGGTTAAGGTGTCTGGAAAGATAACTACTAAGAAGCTTGGAATGCCAGACGCTAGGTCCATGATCAGGCCTGATGTTGTAATGGAAGGTGGTGACAAAGATGATGAATCTACTATGTCGTCAGATTTTCAGGTATGTCCCAAAAATCTATTTGACTGTACTTTAAGAACTATAGGCTCTGGGGTTAATGCAGACAAGACAATACAGTTCGGCTTAAAGGCACCTGCTTGATAGAGAGAGTGGATCCTTCCCCCTTCAAACAGACAAGTTTTTGTTATTTATAGACATTATATTATTATTTTAAATCAGTACAATTTCTTGTTCCCTGTTCCAATAAACAAGGAGACAGAGTTAGCACCAAAAGATTACTCACTTGCTTTCCTGATCAATCTGACTTTATCTTGGCCCAAGCTCTATAGCAATTGGATTTGGCTGACACTAAGTGAGGCCTTAGCTGGATAAAGGGTACATTATATGATCTCTGATTAGAATGTTTATTTTTGACTGATGTCTTCTTAGGTTATTGTTCCACCGTCCGAAGCTTCGACCTCTGGCTCAGTGGCATCAGCCACAAAGGTAACATTATTTTAACAGTATTGAGAGCATTATACAATGGCCATAAGCCACTCAGCTACATACACTGCGCGCCACTGCGCACTACTCACTGCGCACTACTCTACGCACTACTCTACTGGACACTACTTATAATATTGACATGCTCTGCACCTGGTTTCTTTCCCGTAACTGCCCTTACCACCGCTCTTAATTTTTATCTGACTGATTTTACTTGCATCTTACCGTGCACTATATGTAATTAATTAGGTTTATTGTAATGTTACTTCATTTTAGATTTCTCATCAGATAATTTTTTTTATTAGATTTTGGGTTGCGCCTCGCATGGGATACTTTTCCCGTTCGCGCAATCCCATTTGGTCTTTCCATTTATATTATATTATATAGTATTTTGTATATTTATTTAACTAATGTATATTTATTTAACCATCATGATCATTTCAAATGGCAGTATATAAGTTAAGTGTTAATGTTTGTTCTTTATTTCTAGCGCTTAGCTTCTCCACTGCCAGGTCTACATAGCAAAAAGCTACCACGAGTGAGTGCCCCAGTAAGTATAATACATATTTTGCAATAAATTGAATTGCAAGATGGTTTGCCATTAATATAATGGTTTGTGAGTTACTTAGCCTCAGTTGTAGTTCAATCACATTATTTTGGCTTACCAATCACATTGGGCATACCAATGTATTATAGTATTATAGCTATAAGGCTAAGAGTTAAGAAATGAATTTTTGCTTAGGCAATGTAATGAAGAAGAAACAGTTACGTAACTGTCAAGGCTGAATTTTAATTGTGGTTAACGGTTATATTTGTTCACAATCACCACTGGGAGTCTTAACATTCTTTAATATTTTTTTTATTTAAGGACATGCATAGAGAAACAGACACCCTGTCCTCATCCATGAAAACCATGGATGAGTCCACTGGCCTGGAATCACTTGGGAAATCCTTGAAACTGATCATCCCAAGTACGGTTCTTGAGTGCAGAGAGAAGGGATTAGTAGAGCTTACGACGAAAGCGAGGAATGAGTCAATTAAAACCTCGCTTGTAATACTCCA
Source organism: Siderastrea radians (assembly GCA_964017195.1). Lineage (NCBI taxonomy): Eukaryota > Metazoa > Cnidaria > Anthozoa > Scleractinia > Rhizangiidae > Siderastrea > Siderastrea radians. The sequence goes on along the minus strand of OZ024887.1, from coordinate 14,246,362 downwards.
AGCAAGTATTGGGAGTGTAAACCCCTCCCACAGTGAGTTTGTGCTGTGTGCACAAAAGCTTGTCCAACTTATCCCAGAGCTGAAGGATCCACTCCCACCAATTCGCCGGGAGGCCTTCAAGGAGTGGGTAAGTGGTTGGCTTCCTAAAAATCTCATGAAATGATGTGGGCCAGTTAATACCTTGTGATATCAATATTGTAATAACCTTGTAAATTACATTCTTTCAGGCCACAGTATTGTCCCTTTTAAAGAAGGCATATTACAACAGAAACCTGTTACAAATCCAAGAAAAACCAAGGAAGGATCAACACAAGAGACCAATTCAACGGCAGAAGGACATGACACGCAGCTCAAAATTGAAATGAGTGCTAAAAAGCCAAACATAAAAAAAATAAAAGCCCTTCTAACACCATCCCTGGCCCACAGAAGAAAGTTTATTGAAAAGATAACAGGAAAGGGCGCTGTGAAGAAAATCCTTGACGAGTATCCAGGTTTCAAGAAATATGATCAAGTGAGTACAAAATTTGTATTGATATATAAGGGTGTCTGCTTAAAGTAAACAATGGGAAAAGATGTGGAAAAACGTTTCATAGAGCAAAATTTGCATCTGTGAAGCAGAATGTTTTTGACTTTATTCAAAAACATTTTCTTGCTCAATAAAGCAAAATTTTGCATCATCAACAATGTTTCAGTTGCTATAAATGGTGAAGTATTTGCGCCCAAAGCATTGTTACATTCTGTGACTACAAAAAGAAGCAAATATTGGGATTGAAAAAAATAAAAACGTTTTAGGGTTCGTTCTAACATAAACTAATTATCTTTTATTTAAGCTGATGATAGAAGTCCAACTGGTAACAAAATGCAAGACCTATGAGCAAGCCTGGCAGAAAATCCTTCCACAACTGTGGAAGTACACCATGGCAAATAACGCAGACTGCCTGGCGCAGACGCCAGAAGACCTGGAAGGATTTGATTATGGTACATTTTCTCTAACTATAATTTAATTTGTATTTCTCCCAGAAAAGGTATAGGGAGACTACTTGACATGGTTGGGAGCCTGAAGGCCTCCCTAATATATTCACAGTCTTTGGCCTAAGAAAGATGTAAATTGGACATTTATTTTGAAGTTCAAAGCCTTAAGTACATTGTTCAAAAATTATGGTCACCTAAACGTAACATATGTTTTGCCTTTTGTAACAGATGGTAGGACAGGCATGGTTTTGTCAACACTAAATAAAGCCTGGGACATTGACGAACAAATGGCAAGTTTCTTGCAGGTAGGATAACCACTCAAACATTATGGTGAGGCCCTGCCAGGGGGTACCCGAATCGCTTGTCTGAATTTCAAAATGCTTGGTGTCGCTGTTTCATCGGCCATTCTAGGAATTTTTGTCACTTGTCGGAATTTGACAAGAAAGGTTTTTGTTTGTCGCAATTTCATTCCATGTGCTGTCGCTACTTTTTGGGCCATGTCGCTTGTCGGAATTTACCCTGGCAGGGCCTCTATGGTGGTCAATTGGGCAGCTAGTGAGAGACAGCATTTTGTCACATCTTTATGCTTCTGTACGACTGTGGGTGATTACATACTGATTGATTATAAAGTTCAGTATTGCACTGTTTGTTTGAAATTTGCTGTGCTGGAAATTTCTTGCCTTTTAAGAATATGTGGGATCTTCTTGCTTCGTCAGGTGTACATAATGTGCTTGCAGAAATTTTCAATCTTCTCAGTCATAAATACAGCTTCCACTGTGCATTAAAAAATATTTTGTAATGATTGGAAACTTGCTACCCCCATGTGAATTCTGTGACATCAGTGCATATATTGTTTATTGGAATGACCTTCAGGTTTTATAAAACTGTCTTAATTAGGTATCATGACACCCAAATTACCGATTTACATTTGCACCATTTTACAGCCAGACGTTCCATGAAAACCCTGACAAACCATATATTTTCTTAAAGCTTATCAAGGTTATTAAAACATATTAATTAATTTAAAGAGAAAAATTAAATGCGTCGAAATTATAGCGATCGTTTTGCATAAGTATGTGGTTCACAAAATCGAATGCTGTCAGAAATGATTACGTGGAAAAGACGAACATCGCGACGAGTTCTTAACATCTTTATCTCAAAAATGTTTGTCGGCAATTTTTATTTTTCCCTACATTCAAAAGGTATGAAAAGTTGAATTATGAGAAGTGATATTTTTTCAAACATTAAAGTTTTACTGTTTATATGTTTTTCATGAAAAGGTGCTAAAAACTCGGCGTGATGTTCGTCTCTTCCACTTGATCATTTCGGACTGCAGGCACTGGAACTTGATTTTGTGAACGCCATACTTTTGAAAAAATATTACTATAATTTTGACGCATTTATCTTTTCTCTTTAAATTTATACGTTTTGGTAATCTGCTGGGTTTTTATGCAATGTTTGGAGGTAAAACACTGGGAATAAAAATCAGCTATTTTTTTGGCCCTGGTACCTTGAAGCTTAGTAAACCATTGATCCCACTGATCAGCAATGATGGAATTTGAATTCATTAGGTCATATAATGACAAGAACACATGACCGGTTTTGACTGTAATTAATTGATCACCTTTTACTCTTTTCACAGTCCGGTACAAACTTTGAGGCGTACATCAAGTCCCTTAATGGAGATGTACATCTTGTGGCACCGGATGTTGAAGACGATGATCCCCAGCTGTTTGTCGTCATTGACAATAATGTCATCATGGAACTGAGTTCTTTTTTAGAGGGCCTAATTGCAGCGTTTGGGTGCATTACGCCTTCAACCTTGAATATCCAAAGAAGCTGAGAAATATATACCAATTCCTTGAGGAGTATGTTTTTGGCATCCCTCAAAAAAAGAGAACCGCACATTACAGGAAGGGAGTCAAAAAGCTTCTAGTCTCGGCAATGATCAATCAATGACAATCTATTAGTACTATACATGACTGAGGTATTTCGCGTAAAGAAACGAGCGAAACAGCCATTCCCCTCTCCCTTGACCTCTCCTCGCAGATTCACTGTTCAAATATAATTGTGAATTCCACCGTTTATCACCATTTGGTACTTTTGAGTACTTTTGAACTATATTAAGAGACCTAACTTGGAGTGAACTCACATGCATGCCTATAGTGTTTATAATGTTTTTTGATATGATTAGATGCAGCTGGTGGGTGTATTTTAAATATACTTTTGTATACCTGACTAAGAGCTGAATACTATCACATTAAAACAGACTTTACCATTGGACAATGTGTATCATTGTGTTCATAGACTTCATATACAGGTTAGTACGATATTGCAGGTGCATTCCCATGCAAAATGCAAGTGCAACATTGTAAAATATCATTTCATACCTATCCAACCATAGCTAGTACATGTACATGCATATGCATATACAGTATGTAATGTAATCATTTAGCAATTTCTTTCATTACAATAATTCTCACATGGAGAATGCTAATTATTAATTTAGAAAGGAAAACTATTATTCTTAAAATAAGAATAATTATCAGAAGAAAAGTGCTTAACTGAAGAAGTTCTGTTCTTCGAATAAGAATTCTTATTCCTCGATGGAGAACATTTATTCTTCATCATTCTTGAAATAAGAATAGCTATCAGAAGAAGAGTTCTTAACTGAAGAATTTCTATTCTTAGAATGAGAATTCCTATTCCTTGATGGAGAATATTTGTTCTTCATCATTCTTGAATTAAAAAAATTGATACCTGTGAAAAGAGAATAATTTCTTAAAAGAAGAAAAAATATTCTGGCCAAGAGAACTATTTTTCTTCTTAGAAGAATTGCAATTCTTCTCTGGTGACGAAGAATCTTGTCGGAAGGATTCTTTAAATAAGAAAATATTTTCTTTTACAAAGAATCATTAACCTTAAAAAAAGAATCTACTTTTAGAGTGTTTTGCTTATTATAAACTTAAAGGGACAGTATCACAAGGATTTTGCTCACGTTTAATTCCACTGAAAAGCCAATAGTCGCATTTACATGTATGAAAGCCTAAAAATACTGGTCATTTTCTTGTTCAGACAACATCCTAATTCAGTGAAGCTATTACTGAGTGTCTTTGGCCACGGATGGCCAAGATGGAAGTGGATTACAACTTGGAAACGTCCGGCGAACGTTTTCAAATTCTGTGCTTGTATCTTGCAAAAATCGTTAAAAACTTACTATGGTTTGCTCTCCTTCCAAACATTCACTTGATATCTCCCTCTTGATGTTCCAGGAGCATTGGGCCATTCCATTT
>OZ024887.1:14195857-14242074 GCA_964017195.1 Siderastrea radians | reverse complement strand
CGGAGGGGGGTAGGGTGTTGCTTCCAAAATTCCAAGGGGGGTGTGTCTCGAAAGTCATTTCCAAGGGGGGTCCCACGCTAACTCCTCAATAGGGGGGGTGCGGATAAAAAATGGAATGGCCCATTTTGTGTGTGAGTGAAGGCATTTAATCTCAATTTCAGCGAAGTTTTGACGAAACACGAGGAAAATCCCCGTGATACTGCCCCTTTAAGCTTATTTAAGATTTATTTGAAGATTGTTTTGAAACTTCAAACCGAAGAAAAACTTGAAACTACAACAGGTTTTCATGTGCGTTTGAACCAAAGGATCCTCGATTTGACAGACTCTTCCTCTTATTTAGATGTATGTATTGATTTCTTGGAGTACAAAGAATGGTGTAGTGCTAGGAAGAGAAGAACTTGAAGTGAGATACACTTCAAAGCTAACAATATTATTATGAATGGAGGAAAGATGGAACTGGGAGCAACTAAATTAAGTCAAAACCATGTTCTTATTATCTTATCTTGGATGCTTCTCAAAGAAAAAAGATACATTTTTAGTCTTTGAGTGCTCTTTTGTTTTGTAGTTAAGATCATGTTGTTCATTTTATAGCAAAAAGTACCCTTGGAGTTATATTAACATCACAGATTGAAAATGAACCCATCAATATTAAAAATATATATTACTGTTTTCTTTATAGGGAGAGAGGAAAGCCGAAGAGACAACCTCTGAAAATTGAAAGTTCCTGCAGTAACTGTAATTTGTACTGCTGATTTTTGTATTAGGTGTTGTTGCTTAGTATTTATACTTTTTTTGCTTCATATATGGATTATTTCAAGTATTGAGCACTGTAAGAGGAAAAGCTTATTATTAAAAACATTTTAAAGTAATCTGGTGTTCTTGTTTTGATAAGTAAACTGGTTACTTCTGTTTGGATGGATCAGTCAACACCATGTTTCTACTATGTAAATTCTATGCAATGGGATATACTATCAATATTTCAAAGCTACTTAAATACTATTTATACCATATATTTTTTCTATTCCAATGCTATGTAAAATCTGTCTAAACCCTATTTAAAAACTATTTTTGTCACATGCTTTCTCTATTTGAAAGCTATTGATTATCTATCTCATTCCTATTTAAAGGCTATTTATATTGTATGTTATCACTATGTCAATGCTATCCAATCACTGCCAAGCTGCATTAATTTTTGGCTTTGCAAAGCTTTATCTAAAAGCTATGTTAAAACTATTTCAAACATATGCAGATACTATTTAAAAGCTATGTCATTTCTTTGACATTGATCTCTTTGCAACTACATGTACATAGTTTTGAAATAGACTATGTAAAGGTTCCATTTGACTAGCAAAAACAGCATTTCTTATCAAAAAAATAGAAGGGGCATATAAATTACACAGAGTTTAAATAATACCATTGTATGGCACTGAGCATAGTTTTTAAATACTTATTACATACCCTTTGCATAGTACCATGACATAGCATTTACATAAGTTGTACATAGTGTCTGATTCTACAAGGGAGTGGAAAAATACTTTATCTGTTCGCTGCTCAAATCAATAGGCAACCGTGGTGAGTTGCAAGAACCGAAATTCGAGTTATTGGGGTGAATTTGACCCAAATTTTGTTCAAGGGAAACAAAATTTAGTTCGAGTTAGCGGGGTTTTCGAGTTATCCGAGTTCGAGTTAACCGAGTAAAAATGACTGAAAAGTGGAGTCAAATCGAAGGGAAATGGAAGTTAGTTCGTGTTAGCGGGGTTGTTCGAGTTATCCGAGTTCGAGTTACCGGGGTGAAACAGCCAACTGAATGCTTATTGTAAAAGCTTCACAAGTTCCTGTTTCAGAGGTTTATGTTTTACTCTCTATTTTACCAGAAATTATACCATATGCAGTATACTGTTTGAATCATTGTTTTAGGTGTATCTATGGTCAATATTTTCTAGCTATAATGTTTTTTTTTTCCATAGCAAATAAGTTTGCAAATAAGTTTGCAACATATATGAAAAACGAATAGAATAAAATTATTTGTGATCTACACAATGTTCCTCTTCACTGTATGTTATACAGTAGCTTTAGATCTAAATTGAAATTCATGACTGGTTTAGCCTGCGAGCCAGCTCTCCAGTGCTTTTTTTTACATTTGATTTTTTGGCATGAGAGGGGAAAGAGATAGGAGATCTCACCTTTTTTCCCCCTGTGACAAAGGAATCCAGCATGCCAAAAAATCAAATATTCGAGAGAGAGGAACACCAGAGAGCTGGCTCACAGGCCATGACTGATCTGTGTCATGACAATTCATAGCCTATGTTTGCCTTGCTTGTGTTTGCTCCTCACAAGTTCTCTTAATTTCTTTCCGTAAAGCCTTGCACTTGGATTTCTTTTCCTTCATTTTGTAAGCATTGACTAAGTCCTTGGCATGGGAGAAAGAACGGACCCGAACAAACATGTTAACCATGCAATCAAGAACATTCTTGCTTGTGTGACTAGCTGGAACAAGATTAGCACTGGAAACCATGGATTGATAATTAGAAATCACCTGACTGTCACTTGAAGCCTTGTGAGCTATACCAGCAATGTCAATTTTAGTACTCCCCATTGATGTTGAAATTTGAAAGAAATGTTCAGTCCTCGAGAATATGTTTTCAACCGGTTTGGTTATGGACCATAAGCCTCCACGATTCAAGCTGGATACCAGTTTTTGTGAGTCGGGATTCGATTCCTGCTTCCCAGCCTTGAGAATGGCCATTGCGTGCTGGCTTTCCAAAGTATCTGTCCTTGAAAATTTCTTGTGAAGATTGTGGATAACATAACCCCCCAGGTACTGAAGTCCAGCCTTTTTTTTCTCAGAAAGGGCACTGCTGACAGAAACTGCTGCACTGTTCTGTACTTTTGATTGTCTTACATGAGCAAGCATCTTATCTGCAATTGATGTGGACAATAAGGTAGCTGCATTTCTTGATAGTCCTCTAAAATATGTTGTAGATTTCAGTGCAATCTGAGCATAGAAGTTGCTGTAGAATTTTTCTGTGCTGTTACTCTTGACAAAGTCATTATAAAGCAGCTGAATTGTAGCGAACTCTTGTGAGCCTTCCTCAAGTTCCTGGAACTGATAATTCGTAAGTTCATCTCGAAGACCAGCTGCAAAAGCTTTTTCTTTTATAGTGGTCTGCAAAGCGCATTTAACAATATCCACAAGAGTTCTTGGTGTAAGAGAAGATGGCGTCCAGTTGTTGTGCTTCGTGGCTCTATGTCTTTCGTAACCTCCTTTGGTCTTATATTTCTTATGGCAGTCGCTGCAAACAATTTCTTTCGATGGCTGCACCTTTATTATTAAAGACGAAATAAAACTAGTAAGGATAGGCGATCGTGGAGTAGCATGTAAGGTTAAACATTTTAACTTAGTTTTCAAGCTTTCGAATGCATGCAATGGGATCCATGGAGTTCAAGAAGCACTTTTGCCGTAATCTAGTCAATATGGAACCATTTGATCTCATGAGCTACTTACATTAGATACAGAAATTTCAAAATGCTCTCCCAAAGTGTCATCTTCTTCTAAAATATCGAGAACTGCATCGAAGTCGTCGCCAAAGAGATAGAGTTCATCTGAAGCGGACGCCATCTTGGTTTTGTGTGTGCAGGGTAAATGTCACGTGACAGGTATGCTCAACATCAGAAGGCCGCTATTGCTTTTGTCCTTTGAAGTGTGCCGGTTTTCCTAACCAGTCCCCTCTACATATATATTTGGGACGTACACCCACGACAGGATAACCACAACACAGTGAACCGGAACCACAACACAGTGTACCAAGAAGACTGGGCACCAGAAGGGGTATTGCTCCTGTCATATGTAGGTGTTGCGTGACGGCGAGGAAAATCGTACCTTGCCGGCCGTAAGAATCTGTCAACACTTCTTCATGCACGTGTTAATAGATTGTTCTTGTAGTGCTAGTAATTTCTGTACGTGATTCCGTGGCCTCGGGTGTGAGTTATGACGCCAAAAGTTGCGTAGATCTTGTACGTTACTCTGCGTGGCATGCAGATAACATTAGTCATGTTCCATTTTGTTTTTTTACTATAAATAAAGCACCAAATCTACATTAGAGTATTTAGTTGAGTTCCGCTGTTTTAAAACAACTTCAAGTATATACTGCCGGCTTCGAAGGACTTCTTCGCTATGTTTAAGTTCAAGCTACTATAAACAACTTGAAAGTATGTTCCTAGGATGACAGTAAGTACAATACATGTCTCGATCTCCTTTTTACTGCTCTTTATTTTTGCTTTATATCACAAGTCTATAATGTACTACCGAGACCTTTGTGTATATAGGTTAATTGCCTAGTAAAGGCTCACCTAACAAACTCTGGATCAAATGTAACGTTTATCGCAAAATTCTCTTCATATCGCATAGCTTGTGATCATGCTTTTACAGACGATGTCCTTAGTGTTTTTACTTTTCTAAGAACTCGTGTTAAAAATTATAGTTCTCGGGAGGAGGCATCGTCTGCGTTTTATATTCATTGTAGTAGTGTTTCTGTGTTTAATACCGCAGTAAAATTACAGTGATTGAGTCTTTTAATTTTTGTTGGTTCGGGTTAGACGGAATTTGATTGTTTGACCTTTTAAAGTTATGTTATGTGTGTTATGACATTCGAAGCAAAGGGACACAGTAAACGGCTTGTAATCCATGTAAATGCCTGTTACAAATTACCAAAACACTGTATTCGATGATAATTGAAAAGTGTGGCAAACATTTTGGTTTCTCGGAAACACATTCACGTAAAAGTCACTAAAACACTGCGCATCAATAAACATGTCACTATCGCATTTTAGCCGGTAAACTTATGTAAACTAGGTAAACAAGGGAAATAATTAATAGCCGGAATAAATAAGTTGTCGAAGGCTTTTTTAGGCGAAGAATATCGGAGCATCCACGGGATAAAGGGTAGGAATGAATAACAGAAATAGCTGTATCGAAATTTGGTCTTCGTTTTCTGCATTATAGGGGTGTCCATGCATTCATGATATTTGCGCGTTTAAAATCAGATATAATCCGCAACTTTATGTAAGTCCATCTACTCCTATCTGTTCTAAATTGAGGTTAATTGTTGTAAAAAAAGTAAACAGTTCATTATAAGAATAGACTCTTGCTGTGTTTCCGCCAGGGTATCGTCCATATATCACACATATCGATTGTCCCGGACGACGCAGTTTGTCCTCGAACTTTTGCAAGATGTACGGACAGAAGTTGTTATTGTTATGGATCATTGTACCACTGTTACCTTTGTTCGCAATCGTCCAAGAAGGGTTCAAAAGAAAGTGTTCTAATAAAACACTTCGAGAAAAAGCACTGGGCCCAAAGGGTTACACAGTATGGTAAGAAATGCTATATTATAAAGAACTTTTCATCTGCACCGAGCGCACTTTTTTCTTAGTACAGTGGCATCTCTGCGCATTCATTGAGACCGATGTAAACATATATTTACATAGTTAAACTAACTTCAGTTATACAAACGATATCAATCAATGCAGGCCCTGTAGAAATAAAATAAATCGAATCAAATAAAATACGCAAAAGAAAATTATTACGATTTGTTATATAACACCAATGAAATTCTAGGTGAGCTTTCGCGCGAAAACATCATATCTTTACATGTGAAAATAATTAACAGTTATTGGACGAGGTTGAGCAAAATATCGTGATTTGTCAGTGTCATGCGACCTACAAATCACCGTTGTTACGGTTACAGTAATTATTTGCGTGATTCTATTTAATAAATATTTTGATGAATCAGTGCTGTATTTCTTTGGTGTTTATATAACAAATAGAACATTACATGGCCGCTTGGAGATACAAAATTTCCCTTCCTGTCGCGCTCACTCGTGAAATATTTTTCGACACTCAAATAGAAATGTATCCTCGCGCAGTCATGTAATATCCTCTATAAAACTTTCCCGTAAGTATGTAAGTTCGTTTTCGGCAGACTTTGCTATTTATAACGTTTCCCTTGCGTATTCGATTCATGGAGTGTCCGTTTTCTGATGGCATAATCTGGGAGGTTTCCTTTCAGTTTTGAGTCCGATAGTCGGTCTGACTGTAGTGAATTATTGTCCTCATTCGTGGATATTTTATCAAAGGGCGAACGCAAATTAAAGATGTGTTAAAGTCGGTTGCAGGGCGGTGTTAATTCGCGATCTCCTATACTACCTGATTGTATTTCTATGCAAACTGGACAATTCAAAATACATTTCTTCAAGACAGTTTCCTTTTTTTGCCTGTCACAGGAAAAATAATGCAGAGGTGTTTTTTGGAATGTTCAACAAAGACCGGAAAAGCAGCTAAAAATTTTGAGAGGAGGAGCCACTGGCATTGCTGCCTGTGTACTCAGTTATTTGACAGAATCGGAGACTTCCAGATGCATTTGGCAAATCATGAGAAAAAAACCAAACCATCCAATCAGCGCCAAAAGCGGGCTGAAACAGACTCGGGAATCTCCAATGATGTCATACCAGAGGCCGACGAGGGAGGAAGTAAGGGCACCTGTACTGAATGTGGCAAGCGATATCAAAATGAAAGCACTCTTCAGCGTCACTTCAGAGAGATGCACAGGAAAAAGAGGGAGGGAGCAATAACGGCCAGCAAATATTTAACAGGTGTTTGCGTTGATTTTCGTAAGGGCATTTTCATGGTTAGGAGATCGTTTAGTGGAGTCTCGCGGCCTATACACTGTCAGCACAGTACGTACGCAGAAACCTCCATTTCTGGTGTTACTGCCTGTGAGCTAAACGAATGTAGGGGAGCAGCAGTAGTTGCTAGACTCAGCGGCCATCCTGCTTTTGAGTGCATACATTTGCAAAGCATGCAATATGCTCTTCCCTACCAGCAGCCAGTTTCCCTAACCGAGGCGTCCCTAAATGATCTTGCCGGACAAAAGTTGGCATGGTTTAAGCAGAGTAGAAAAACAGAACGCCTCTCGCTTAAACAAAGAGCAGAACAAGGTGGTCATCCCCTTATTGTTCACTTTCAACGAGAAGCGAGTAACACCACTTCCGAACGCTTTTGGTATTTCTCTGTATTTGATGGAGGCGTTCACTACAGGTCTCGCTTTCACCGTGTAATTGTCGGCTACGATCAGCAACAAAACCGATGGATGTGTGCATGCTCTCCTTCGAAACGTCCCTGTGTTCACAAGTCAGTAGCTAAATGGTTCATTTATCAAATCGAACCCTCCCTGCTATCCGATGTTCACGAACAAGAAGATGTCGATGACGGATCCCCATCAGACGAGGATAGTGAAGAGCTTACGGATGACAGTAGTGATTCGGCAAAAACTTCCCTCTATCCTCCGACTGGTCTCATTTTAGAAGAAATGATTCGGTACCAGCGCGTTTCCAAACGGGTGCCTCCTTTCATCCCTCCGGGAAATCTGACTGATGATGACCCGATGCCTACACATTTAATCCCTAGTGGAGAGGTGTGTCACGTATGCAAAAGCACTCTTGGAGATCCTCGTGTGGTGTCCAAAAGAGCGATGGTCGTCGGGTTGACAAAGGTCCACTCAGGTACATAAATGACTTTTTCCTTTAATATGTAAACTAAGCCAGACAGCTTTTACTTTCCTTTCCCAATACCAGCAACATCTCTGCCCCACCTTACATTTTTGCAGAGCTTCTGTTTTAGACTTTCTCAGTTGTCTTTCATTCTGAAAGGCACAAATTAATTTTTCTATTGTTTCTCTATTTTTAGGTCGTTTACAGTCAGTGTGACCTTTAAACATTGCTATTTTTGTCTAGATATCCACACCTACTTCAAGGAATGTCCAAATTGTGGGATGATGTACAGATACCAGGAGCTCACACACAACATTCATAACTTCGATGACGTGCATCTTTTTTCTCTCACTGTTTTAAACCTGATACGGGCGTTGGTGAAGGTATGTTTTCTATTTATATTTCTCAGGTAATTGCTGTCTCGAAAATTCCAGGGCAAAGCAGGTTTATGATAACTGCTCACACCGCTTGTTGTACTGACTGACTGACCGATCGACTGACCGACCAGAGTCCTCCATACCTCTTTCCAAAATGGAATCACCTAAAAATACTTGGGTTTTCACTCGTCACGATAACTTTTAAAATGTTTTCCGTTCACGCAAAAAAATCATGACGATCTCTGTTTAGACTGTTACGCTCGGAAGGTGTAAAACCAGATATTGTTAATTGTTACTGTCGAGGTTACACAAGCGGCAAATTGCTGACAAAATTTTCATCTGTTGAAACCCAACCACGGAGCTAATACAAAGACGTATATTTAAAAGAACTAATTAAAAAAACAAAAATTTAAAATAAAGTCAAGAAAAAGGAGATGATTCACGATTCATTTCTTATTCATTTCTAAGTTCACGGGTCGCGTAAAAGCTAGAAAATGCTGATCTTCCAATCAGCTGTTATAAAATTCACGAAAAAAATAAATGCCCAAATCACGTTTCACGGCAAAATAAACTTCCTCAATCGCGCTTCACCTAAAAATTATTTGGGACACTGACCGACCGACCGGCCAACTGACTGACTGACTGACTGACTGAAATGTGAATTTTTAACTAAATAATTCAGTTGCACATTTTTCACATCGGGTCAATTTAAGAATATTTCAGACTGCTTATTTGTATCCCTCAATAGGAAAATACTGCTGTAGGAAGAACATCAGCGGCCCTGAGAAGCATTTGCCCATCACTAAACGCTGTGTCTCACAGCGTTTTTAGGAACGCCTACTATCACTTCGAAGTGCTTAGCAATCACAGTTATGACTACTTTTGTTTAAGATGTGGCCATCATCCACCCATTCTGATTTGGGATTTGTGTAAGAAGGGATGTTTTCCATTAGCATGTAAGTTACCTCCTTTCATCAGGGCCATCTTTTGCGTAGCAAACGTATGGCTTCTATTCTTTTGGCGATCTAGTTATTTTGAATGTAGGTGTCTTTTATAAACCATATTTAACATATACTTCATGTACAGTGGATGATTTGGAAGTTCCTGTGCCATCAGAAGAACATGATGTCGAAGACATGGAATTGTTCTGGGATCAGGTGGAGACTTCTCTAATTTCAAGGGGTCTAGCAAAAGGTAACAATGAAATACAATTAAATAGATATTTCTAACTGGTAGACCGTAACTCACGACTTTCCCATTTTAATGATACATCATTGTTAATCCAGGGCACAACAGCGACACTTTCTGCGTGAAACCAAGTTACATCTTCTGGGCCCCTTGGATTGGTCGTTTCACTAGGAGGAGTTGCATTGTGTACAACACTGAATACCGAAAGTGTGTAAGCGGGGCCAGCAGATCTGAGGAGGACCCTAACCTTGAAAACACTGATCCCAAGGAAGAAGGTGGTGACCATCCAAGTGTAACCGAGGAAGATCTTGTTGAGATGATGGACTTCGCTGACGTAAGAACGTTAAGTACACTAGCTGCTCTTGCTTTTAGAGGCTGCAGCTCACTATTTCCTAATTTCTTTCCCATAGGTGAAAACGTTACAAGGCCTCTGCAAGCAATTTAAATTAAAAGACATCTCAAACACGTCCAAAGTGGAATGCATTTCTTTCCTGCGAACGAAGCTTGGCATTCCTGATGACTTTAAAAAGATCTTTTCCAAAATCTGGGGAGCATCTGGTATGTACATGGTATCAACTACATTCTGTGTTTTACCTGTGTAACGGCGATCGATGTATGCAAGGTGTATGTTTTCCATTATTTTGTTTTCTGTTTCTTTTTTCGTTTTTTCACTTCCTTCCTTCCTTGCTTCCTTACTTAGTTTCTTGCTTACTTGCTTACTTGCTCACTTGCTTGCTTGCTTGCTTGCTTGCTTGCTTGCTTGCTTCCTTCCTTCCTTCCTTCCGTCCTTCCTTCCGTCCGTCCTTCCTTCCTTCCTACCTACCTACCTACATACCTTCCTTTTTTCCTTGCTTCCTTGCTTGCTTGCTTACTTGCTTGCTTGCTTACTTGCTTGCTTGCTTACTTACCTACTTAACATTTCGCAGGTGGGTGGGCGTCTGGTTCTTGTCATCACATGGTTGTCTACTGTCTCAAATTTGTTCTGCGAGGAGAAAGTCCACGGGATTACGCTGATTTGTTGCGATCAATGAAGTTTCCTCCCTCGATCAGTATTAGCGACATTCCAGATCGCCTTGCAAGTCATGTCAACAACAGTGTTCCTGGGTTCTTTTCGCCAAACAACGGCAGGCTCTTCCGTTGCCTCTGCGGAGCTCGGCATTCTGGAAAAACGATTACCATGGATCCAGAACGAGGGAGCGCCGTCACTACCATTTCCTGAGAATGAGTGTGACATAGACGAATTTGCTCATCCAACCACCAACGTCACAGACCGATACTCCCTTAGTGACCGCTTTCATGAGAAAAACTCTTCCCAGAAACGGGCTCTACTGCGACGGGTTACCCTCGTCCCAGAGTTCAATGGTATTATCAATACTGAGGCCGAGGAACAGCTGCACAGTTTGATTGACCGCTTCAATTACTGCCTAAACACCATGAGGCCGGTAAACCATCTGTTCATGATGCACCTCAAAGTGCACCTCCACAATAGTGGCATTAACCGCACGTTCAGAGCGAACATCGAGAGCACGTTCAGCGCACAAGCTGGCCATGCAGTAGAGACCGAGTTCGACAACTACGGCCGACTTCTGCTGCGTCTAACTGGAGATGAACCGCCTTTGTCCCCAATAATACCAGTTTCCGCTAACTGCAGAAATCGCAGCTCTTCATCAACTGGTACTGCTTCAGGAGAAGACCACAATGCATCTACCAAGACTTCGTCATCTATTCCATCAACTGCACCTACCCGTAATGACCCAAGCATGAACAAACAGACAACCAGCGCCTTAAAGAAATCAAAGGTGAGATATGTTAAGGTCATTGCCCTGTATTACATTGCGCCTCCTTACTGCGCAGAATTTTACGCGTAATTAGCGCGCGCAGATAAAAAAATGGCGGCTTTTACTATGCGGCTTAGTCCGAGAGAGAAATAATTCGTCGCTTTCTCTTAAACGAGTATGGGGACCTATCATTTTTTCTTATAATTTGAGTGTAGCGATTAAATTCTTTCTGTAAATGAAAACAGATCAATAAGATCAATTTCTACGTTTGAAAAATAAATTGTCACTGGAAACGTGCACTTGACTTGTACTCGCACATGAATTATGAAGTTATATATGTTATATACAAGGTCTTCCTGCTCCTAAACGAATATGGCTACCGCACTTTTTTATTTAAAAATTTAGGCCCCTTTAAGGTAATCAACCAGTAGGCAAAGTTTGGTTGAAAATCTATGTTCAGTTCTAT
The DNA here is from genome assembly GCA_964017195.1 of Siderastrea radians. NCBI lineage: Eukaryota > Metazoa > Cnidaria > Anthozoa > Scleractinia > Rhizangiidae > Siderastrea > Siderastrea radians. The sequence continues at coordinate 14,230,717 of OZ024887.1, read as the reverse complement.
TTCGGGGCAATGACCTTAAATAAATGTGATATGTGTTAAATAAAGGTAAACTAAGGAACTTCAATTTTAAGTTACCCGTCGACAACAAAATGAAAACCACTCTGGAGTAAAACTAACATCGTCACTGCAAAGCGAGAGGTCAAAGTTTCAAATAATGCCCGGACCACCAACCAGGGTCTTAAAACAACAGGTTACTTATCATGCTGGGTATGTATTGAGGATGTTGCCTCAGTTCAGATGATCAAGTGTTGTTGCAATGGCTCATACTTCGTGAATTTAAATGAGTAGAAAACGTTGACGAGTCCGCATCACTGTTAGAAATGTAGGAGCAGCCTCTAGTGTTGCGCTCTGGATTGGTTACATAATTCTATGGGCTGGGTCGGTGACGCAAGATGGTCAGTAGATTGCTAACGGCTGTCATTAGTGCCTTTGCAAGTTAAAGGCCTATTGCACCCCTAACTTCAAATGTAAAGCGCATTTGAGCTTACCATACGAAAACATACACTGCATAAATACCGCGCAGAATCTTTCAAGTAGTCATTTAAGAGCATTTTTCCCTTTCTTTTCTTTGTCACTATAACAGACAAAGAAGAAGTCGGTGGCAATTTCATCGTCTTTAATGCACAGCATACGGGCTGCTGCCAAGCAGGCACGCGACGAGGAAGCCCTTATGGAGATCATGCGGCAAGATTTCATGGTGAAGAGTATGAACCCCAATGGTGATTGTGCATACGAGCTAATGTGCATGTGGCAGAACATACACCAATTACGCCGATTTGAGTGTAAGATTCCCGTAAACGTTATAGATGAAGACGTCCCTTCAGAGCAGATTCTTGCAATGCGAAGTGTGATTGCGGAAGTGCAGGAAAAGGAGTTTCTCAAGGGTAATGACACTTTGCAAACCCTTATCGTTCATAGCCTTGTTGATTGGTCTCGTAGCCCGATGGAGAACAACGGGAGAAATGCCGAAGTACAAGCAGCACTGGAATCCCTGCCTGCTGGAGCACAGGAAAGTGATTGGTTTCATTCTAAAGATGCATTGGATCTTCACTCTTCCCTAGTACGAAGACCACACGAGGTTTTCGCAGAATCGGCAGAGATAGAGGCGTTCGGCTTGATGGTGCAAGCTCCCCGGGCGGTTTACTTGCCAGGACACTGCGAAGTGTACCCTTCGTCGGCAAATGTCGGGGAAGATGAGGAGTTTCTCGTTGGAATCTGCATCGGCAATCATTATCACCTTGCCGTACCAAAACTGTGGATTGTGGACCCACAAGGGCATTGCGAAGGTGTGATATAGATGCTTTCTAACTAGTTCATGTACTATGTGATTGTGATATAAATCTATAGAGTCTCATTTTAGTGAATATTGTTTACAACATAAAGCATGTGAACATTTTTTTATAAAAAAAGTGGTTAGACTGACCGAGATGCTAAATACAAGGTACAAAAAATGTAACTTTGGTATATCAATATTTTTCAGATGGACAGAAGCCTTCTTACGACTTGTCAAGAAACACTCCGCTATGGGAACCTCCTACCTCGGATGAACTAAAAATGGTAGACTCATGATAATCTTACTTTTGGCCGAAAAAAAACTAGTACAAAACACGGAGATAATCTGCCGGGTCAACAGTTGACTTCATAAATAGAGCTCCTACAGTTTTAGTGGAAAATAGACCACTGCAAAAAATTTATACAAACTAACTTTCGAGATTACAGGCGTTTGCTTGCTATTCGCCCCCCGTGTAACATCCTCTATAACTGCATGATACTGTGTGCTCCTCGTACCTCGACACAACATTTAATAAAGTTAGACTCTCGATACTTACTGTAAACAATTTTTATATAATTTTCAGAAATTAAGCACCACAACCTATCATGTTCCCATCTGCAATTCTGTCAGAAAATTAAAAAAAAAGGTTCACTTGTGTTCGCTGAACTAATAACCTATCTCTCCTGCACATTCTTAGGTAAAGAGTGCATGGGCCCTACCCGGTCAGTCTGACATTCGGAAGGTTCTTGTTCAACGATACAACATAGCACTGACATGGCTAGATGTCAAAAGAATACAGTTTCCAATTAGTTCTCAAGAAAAAAAGTTTATAAATGACGCCATTAGTTCAAAGGAGGTATTCATACCCGGTTGGCTCAATGACGAGGTAATTTTCAGACATCGCATCCGCAACGATCGTCCAGTTTAAACGAACAATCAGTTCATGCTTAACGATATTTTTTCCATTTGTTTAATAAAGGTAATCAACTTCTACTTCTCCCTCATTGAAGAAACTGCAGCAATACTGGTTAGTACAAGTACAGTACAATTGAATTCTTACAATACGTATTTTGGCTGTTATACACTGTACACTTTAATGTTGCGTTTCAACTATGCCTTGACCTAAACAGGGAGGCGGAGTTGTGCAATTTTCGTCGTTTTTCTACAAAAAATTGACAGAAGGAAAACTACAGGACATAGTGCGATGGAGACAAAAAACGGTAACATGTTTCAATAATAATAATAATAATAATAATAATAATAATATATAGCGCATTCTCAAAAGTTTTAAGGCCTTTAGCAACTGTTATTTAGGGAAGCTTGTAAACAAGTAAATAGTAACTAAGTATTTTTATATCTTATTTACATTTTTATTTTGTATCTATTTTTTATATAGTTGATGTGATGTCTTAAACGATGTTATCAACTTAATAAATGTAGATGTAGATGTAGATGTAGATAATACGGGTGCAGAAGTATGCACAACAGTAATACTTGAATATCTTCAATACAAGCACTTTTATCTACAAAATGGTCGCTTACATTATGTGCTTTTTAAACATACACATGGCTGAATTGATTTATGGTAAATAGTGATTAGTGAATATTGAATATTGCAGGTTAAAATAGAGGAAACTACCACAATAATTTTCCATTAGGAAATCCGCCTAGACAGATTTTGTCACCAATGCATATATTATAACTTATTGAATATTCATCATCACCCCATATGATTGGTCGAAAATAAAAGTGTTTCTCTCTTGGGGCTTGTAACAGCCAGATTACAGCTAAAATTTCATTGGTCAAGCAACCAAGGCTTTCCATCCTCGCATAACAAAAGATTTCTCTCTCATTGTGTACCTTTTGTTATTTCTTCAGTTTTTCTGTAGCTGCATAACAAAAGGAGACAAAAGCAACTTGCACAAGTATAGTTCACTAATTAGGAACTTTGCCTTTCATCGACTGTTAACATTTTCGCGAAGAAATGCCACGAGCGTTGAAAACCTCTGAAACCGCGCGCGTAGCGTTATCCATTTAAAGTTAAATGTATAAATAGATTTCCCTGTATGATGTTACTGAAAAGAAACAAATAAGAACTCTCCTAGTTTTTAACATTGTTTTTTCTCTGTAATTGTCGCTTTAAGGGGTTCGAAGCGATTTGCGTGAGGGCTTTTTAAATCATAGATGACTCAATGTTTATCAGAACAAAATTGACTGAAGCCAAATCAATAGACACAATGCATTTACTCGGTGTCACATTTATTCTCTATACTACCTTTCATTTTGCTGCCCCAGTTCCGACCTCAAATCAGTACCAACGTAGGTGCCATTGGAAAGCGTGGTAAAAAACAACCATCGAACGGCTTCCCTACCGAAATGGATCTTGGAAGTAATTATCACGAAAGTGGCGATAAATAAATTTTATGCCTGCAAGAATTTGGTCAAATTTAACTTTTTTATATAGCAAAGGCTTTTTTAAAAATTTGGGAGACGTAAACTTCAATTTCAAGCCTTCTGTGTTTGTCAACTGTTGTCAAGCAGATAAAACTGAACGGTTTACAGATCTTTGCAGAAAATTAATTTCGAAGCTGACCTGGCTGAGACAACCTGACAACAGTCGCGCCACGTTTACGGCCCGCTGAGCATAAAATTATTGTATATTTTATTCCGAACTCAAAGAATGAGATTTTGATCGGGAAAGTGAAACGAGTATCATGGACCATCATGCAGCGACTCCTCTTGCTAAAGCTGTGTTTGTGAAAATTTGCAAAGCGATTTTCTTCTTGCTAGGAGGTAATGCACTGCCAGCTGCATTGTAAGTCGCCATCTCCAGTTTGCACGAATAAACGATGCAAACGCAAAACTTACGCCTAACATATTTATTCCAAGTTGCCGAATGTAACATCTTGTGAAGCAGAAGCATGAATTCTTCAGAATACACAATAACGCGACCGGCCATTAACGGTTAATGAAAGTGAATTCTCTACGCTTTGTTATTTTGCTGGTCCCGCACTAGCCGACGCAAAACTAAACAAACCTCTTTTTGTTTTCCTTTCCTAAACTCACCTATTTCTGGTCAAAAATTTCACTACTGCACAACCAGTTGCGATGTGAATTCTCTGCCCCTTGTTACTTTGTCGGTCTCGCACCAGCCGACGAAAAACAAAAGAAATCCCTGTGCGACCTCGGAAGTCAGTTAATCGAATTAAGGTGCTTTGTTTCACACGGATAAATCCTTTTGCGCTTTCATTCTTCAATCATATGAAATCTACATCAGTTCTCAACTAGCAAACGCGAAACCTCTCTCCACTATTTTACTCATCACAAAATGATTTACCAAAAGGGAGAAAAAGTTGAGGCTTTAGACGTAAATGGTATATGGTACAGTGCAGAAGTTTTAGAATCTACAGAACAAGAAACGCTCGTCAAGTACATAGGATGGTCGGAAAAGTGGAATCGCTTGGTTTCCAAAACCCAAATCAGAGCAAGTACGGCTGGGCTGCCAAGGAAGAGAAGAACATTTTTCTCTCGGCAGGTTTGTATTTGTTCTCAACTTAGATATGTTAGTCAACGCTATTCTCACCTACACATTTCTCATTGACATCAAGTTGTTTATTTGTAAGCTGTATGACTGCTTTTTGAGTAGTGACTGTCAACTGCATTTTTTACATAATGGCATCTATTTTTTATTCCGCTATAGAATCCTAACCCTTCAAAAACCGTTTGCGGCGATAAAATCTACTACCAAGATGAAAATGGCTTTTTCCTTGAAGCCGATGTTATCGAATCAGACCCAATAAGAATGGAAATGCGCCTGTATGATGGCAAGGAATATTTTACGCGAAGTGTGAGCGACCTCCTAACAAAGATGCCTGAACCACCTGTCAAGAAAAGAAAAACCACAAGAGCCCTGGATCAGCAGCCCTCGAGCATCACGCAGATTGATGAACAGGTAGATGATGGTGGAAGCAAACCATACATGTGTGCCATAACTCCAGATGGTCTTGTGATTTCGTGTGGCGAATTTTATTCCGTCCGTGATTTCAATAACGATATTTTTTTACTTTCGAAAATTGTTGAGATTAACACCAATTTTATTTGCACAATGGTTTTGTGTAAAGCTAATGAAAAGGGGCTCCTCTGCCAGACGGAAGGATTGGAACTGAGTGTAGCCTGTGGTCATGTCATAAGATGTACCAACACATTAAGCACTAAAACACTTTGTAAAAAATTACTTGTTAAGCAAAAGGAAATTAGGCATGCAACATTCATTGCGGTAAAAGATTGTTTAGGGGCATCGCCTCCTTTAAGTTGTTATTCTAAAAATACTAGGCGTTTTCAATTAGCCGCAAAAATAAGGGAGGAACTGGATAAGTCATTCAGCAGCAAAGGGTTTAAAATAACCCTGAAATTAGGTATACTCGACCTTGTGCACGATCCTGGTCTTTTGGGCCTTGACCTTAAGCAAGGTGTGCAAAAAAGAGAATTTAATTTAATTTCTACGGGATTCGGTGAGCTGGATTTATTGTTGGGGAAGGGATGGGACTACAAATTTCATTCAAGCCAGGATCCATCACATTTTTATTTTGTTGTAAACTTAGTTTTTCGAGTCTTTTATCAACCTGCGCCAACATTTCAAGTTTTAGTAAAGTACAGTTCAGCACCATTTACTTGGTCTGAAAATTATAGGACGCGGTGTAGAGAATATGTAGTAAAGAAAAGGAATGAAGTGGAATGTTCGTAGGATTCTTAGCATTCAAAAAGCTAAAAAGCTGACTTTTGTAAGAATTCATTTTTGCTTATCAGTTATTATGACAAGGGTGAAATTTTAAATGTAACTCTGCTGTAAAATACTTGAAAGTGCAATTTCAATTTGAGCTTTTTGTCTCGAAACGTAAATAAAATTGTTCGTATGTATACTCACGATTTGCTTGATTTCTCTCTGGAGATGTCATGGTAGTGAACGACCCTTTGACTGACGATAAGTGAGCACGACGCGGCAAAAATTGGTCCTTTATATCTCTTTGGCGACTCTCGTCGTAAGTTGTCAAATAAAAAAGCTGGATACGCGTCCGGACGTGATTACTGTTCTTTCTCACATCTTGCGGCGTTTCTAGGTTTGTGCATTGCTGAAATATTTTCCCACCGGAAAACGTTTGGATATACACCGCAACCGTAAGGGGGGGGTTTCTATGACATCGGTGTGACTTTCATTCCGATGCGAGATGAAAAGTTTACACCGCGTTAAGCAAACACTGTGATTTTATTTTTCGTTTAGTTACAGACACTTATGTTTACATAGGTTGGGAGCGCATGTTCTTCATGTTGTCTTTATTAGAAATCAAGAGCACACTTTTCACTACACAGCGATGAACTAAAGAAAAAAAAGAAAAAACAAGTCAGGACACGTAACACATCGCCGTTGTCATACTAAAGCCCAGACTGGACAGTTCACAATAGCATGATATTCTAATAGCACCATTTGTCATTAGCGTTACTGCCTTTTTCAAACAATTCAATTGGATGAATAATAAGAGACGCTTACTGCTTAAGAAGCTGCAGAGAATGGATTACTCTCGTCCACGGGTGTTAATTCACTGGCTATACGTCCACTAAAAATCAAAACTTTCACGTTTAGTCAGGTTCGCGCATAAAAAGGATTTCGACTTGTAAAATAACTGAAAAATCGAAAAAAAATGCCAAAAAGAAAAAGCTTAAACATCAATGACAGAACTCACATCAGTACTTTAAAACTCTGCAAGTTACTATCCGTATGATCGGCTCCGAACAGAGGCCTCAAATGTTCGTTTATCCTCACTACTTTGGTATCTCGTTCATACGAAACTAGCCCCTCTTCCGCAACATACCGTATGAAAAACCTGATCACCTGAATAAAGAAAAGAGGATGGAATAAATCACTCCTTAAATTAAAGCAGATAATAAAATGGTAAGGCTCGCCCTTCAAACTAACCTCGGCTAGGACTCCGAAAGGTCCGTATAATGGACTCGGGGCATCGATGCTGGTTACGACCTCTATTAATCTGGGACTTGCCCTCACCTGAATGAAGATCAGAACAGCGTCAAATTCAAAATGAAAGAGATCATTTTAAGTTTGCAACTAAATTTTGATGCAAACCAAGTATCGTGAACATTGCAACACTTTTATCTCTGCTCCAATCTGCGGTTAACGAAAACTTCTAAAATTTTCTGTAACTGTAACCCCCTTCACGCAGTTAATGTGCTGCAGGAAACCTTGTTATTTGCTGCATAGAAGATACCAATCCTTACCAAACGATGTCTTAAGCGAACTTGAAAAGACATGCCTCCGACTCTTATACTGCAAATATTCTTGAAACAAAACTCCTGGAACTAATGATGGCCTGTAATCTTTGTCACGGTTAATATTGGATAATTATCTGGTATTTCATATCCGGTAAATACTTTTCATGGCCCTCGGTTCAGCTAACAACATTCCGGGGTGATTAAACGTCAATTTCTCAATAAGCATTAAATTGAGAGTCGATCATAGGCCCGAAACCTGATAATTTTCAACTTTTGGTCAAATTGCAAATTTCCGGTATCTGGTGCCACAAGAGAGAGCCAAGAGACGAACGCGAACTAAACAGAGAGAAAATGGCCAGGTTGCAGAATTTACAAACGGTAAGATGGCCTCATTTCACATAATCAACTTTGCCTAGTTATTTAAGGGATTTAAATACGAAATCACGTTTTGAGGCTAACCAGACTTTTTATTCACGCCACAGCTTACATTCAATGACGACCAAGTATTCAACTTGTTAAGGGAAATGGGTGCATTTCTAGAAGGGCACTTAGTCCAGTTTGATGCTGTAAGTTGACGTCACCTTTTTCACTAGTTTAGTCTCTTCTTGGAAAGCAAAGACCGTGCCATTTAGCAAAAATAATCCGTGAAATCGGGTATGCAACTCACGCCTTAAAATTTCTAATTTGCATTTATTTTTAGGAAAGACCGTACACAGTGGACGAGCTGGACAGAAGGTAAGAGCTTTTATTCCCTCGCTATCGAAGATTAATTTTTGTTTTAATGGGAATTATTGTGTCTACCTTTACAGGGACCACATGGTGTTACTTGGCCTTGAATTTTTAAGGGAACAGCTAACCATCAGGGACATGCTACAGGATGGCAGTGCTGGTAGGTGTTTATTAAAATATTATTACACTCGATGTTGCAAATGTTATGCTTTGCTCCGGGTTAACTTACATCATTTTTTATAAATATACAGGACTACAGACTCTGGATCGCCATCCTCGCCATTTTCGCAACACGGCGTCAAGAGAACAATAGAGATGAGGGAAAAAGCATGTTTACTCAACTCCACTTCAAAAATAAGAGCCGATACGAAAATGTTTGTAGCATTACAAAAGAATTTATTCTTTAATTTTCTTTCGGAAGTGATTTATTCGTCTCGATAATGATTTTTTGTTTATGTATTGTGTTAGCGTGCAGTGTTACCACCTTTGTTCTAGTTTTCCAGGGGAGACACACAAATAGTTTAAGGTCTTCATTAACCTTCTTCCAAATCTTCAACAAACCTTTGTAATGATTTTTTTCGCAATCATAGCGGCACTATGTACTTCAGAAACCGGCATGTTATAATAAGATAAGGGGTTCACTGTGAAAAACACAAATAAAATTGCGAAAAACTTTAATGTTGGTCATTGATGTCGAGGGGTGGGCGGTTCGAGATGTTAGCACTAAACAAATTCAAAAGATGTGCTGAAATGTAAGCGGAAGCCCACACACTAAACTTTACTAAGTGACGCTTAGTTGAAGTATTGTTGTCCTCTTATTAAAATCCAATCAAAAGATGTAAAGTAAACAGTCTTGATCTTACTCTTATGTGGAAACAATAGATGACGGAGTAGTACAATGAAACTTAAAAGCGAATTCCCAATTGAAATAGCCGAATTCTTGAAGTAATTAAGTCAATAAAAAAAGGGCAGAACGTTTTTTCAGAACTTATTTTTCCTTTGCCGGCAAAAGTTCCAGCGATTTATTCGTCTCGATAATGATTTTTTGTTTATGTATTGTGTTAGCGTGCAGTGTTACCACTTTTGTTCTAGTTTTCCAGGGGAGACACACAAATGGTTTAAGGTCTTCATTAACCTTCATCCAAATCTTCAACAAACCTTTGTAATGATTTTTTTCGCAATCAAAGCGGCACAATGTACTTCAGAAACCGGCATGTTATAATAAGATAAGGGGTTCAATGTGAAAAACACAAATAAAATTGCGAAAAACTTTAATGTTGGTCATTGATGTCGAGGGGTGGGCGGTTCGAGATGTTAGCACTAAACAAATTCAAAAGATGTGGTAAAATGTAAGCGGAAGCCCACAAACTAAACTTTACTAAGTGACGCTTAGTTGAAGTATTGTTGTCCTCTTATTAAAATCCAATCAAACGATGTAAAGTAAACAGTCTTGGTCTTACTCTGTATGTGGAAACAATAGATGACGGAGTAGTGCAATGAAACTTAAAAGCAAATTCCCAATTGAAATAGCCGAATTCTTGAAGTAATTAAGTGACTGAAGAAAAGCAGAACCTTTTTGTAGAACTTATTTTTCCTTTGGCGGCAAAAGTTCCAGTGATTTATTTGTCTCGATAATGATTTTTTTTTTGTTTATGTATTGTGTTAGCGTGCAGTGTTACCACCTTTGTTCTAGTTTTCCAGGGGAGACACACAAATAGTTTAAGGTCTTCATTAACCTTCATCCAAATCTTTTAACAAACCTTTGTAATGATTTTTTTCGCAATCATAGCGGCACTATGTACTTAATAAACCGTCATGTTATAATAAGATAAGGGTTCACTGTGAAAAACAAAAATAATATAGTAAAAAACTTTAATGTTGGTCATTGCTTTTTCAGATTGAGTGGCTCTTAAAAGAGCCGTTGTTTTTGTTGGATTTCAAAGAAACGCTTCTCTTGCACTCTCACTCGTTCGTCTGCATTTGTCCCCAATTTAACCGATTAAAAGCCAGCTTTTCAGTTTGAAGGGGCTGCAGTGACTCCATCTCTCGTTTTGCCTTTTCAACTTCCTCTTTATATTTTTCATTTGCTTTCTCTTTCATCAGACGTTTGGTTGGCGAGCCACATTCTTGCCACATGTTCTTTAGCACACCTAGACGAGTAGCTGCGTTAAGTCCAGGGTTTTCCTTCATTACTGCATTTGTATGTTCCTTTACGAACATAGCAAATGTCCCTGCCGGTTTAGACGGTGGTTGACCCAAAGGCCTCATCTTTTTGTGTGTTCTTGTGTTGTCGGGGAGTGGGCAGTTCGAGATGTTTGCAAATGGGTGCCTTTCTTCCCTCAATCTCTTCTTAGCATTAGCAAGAAAGGATGTTTGCTGCTGCATTTCCTGAACACTGACTACTGGAACACTGTACAGTGACCTTGATGGCAGTCCCTGTAAAACCGTCACATCTAGAAGATAACTCGCGTGATCTAACAGACTTTGATTTTTCGCACAGTCGTCAACATAATGATGACTTAAAATGTCCCAGCCTCGTCTGTACGCTTCTTTGATAGTTTTCGCTATTTTGTTAAGTGGCTTTTGGAGCTCATTTTGTTTGCACAGCACTTTAGCACACATTTTTAATTCCGCTGGAGGTAACCGGACACTGTCTAAGACGCGACCACCTAAATCAGTAATAAGCTTGATCACTCTCTCTCTACCGCCAGGAATTTGACCAACTATGATAAAGGTCTGCCTTTCAAGCGCCATTGACCCTCTTTCTGTTATCGCGGGTTGTTCTTCATCAGCTTGGGGCGTTTGTTCCTTCTCTTCCACCTTCAAATAAAAAAACACAAGATTTACACACCACTTGTAAACCACCGAAAACATTTAAGGCTTGTTGCAAATTTTCGTTAATAACCATCGGACATTTATATCGGAAGTGATTTGATAAAAAGGAAATTTAATTTTAATAGATGTAGGAGCTTAACTGTATGATTTCTTATCAGGATGTAGCCGAAGCACGAATTGAAACTCAATAAACACGAATTAAAACTACCGTTCGTAAACTAAAGATGGAACGCGTTTGAGTCTCCTCTTCCACTTTCTGATGAACAGCAAAATATTAATGTAGTGCGTATACACCATTCAAAATATTTAAGGCTTGTTTCACTACGGTAAATTTGCCTATGTTCATTAATTACCATAGGCATTTTTCTCGGAAGTGATATAATAAAAAAGAAATTTATTTACTTAGATGCGGGAGTGTAGCTATATAATTTCTTGTCAGCATCTGGGTTGAAGCACAAATTGGAACTCAAAGAACTGAAAATATCGGCAGTAAGTTAAAATGGAACAAAGCGAATTCAAAGCATTTGAAATGTGGCGCGACTATTTCGGTTTGGCCGAACTAGTACAGAGCGGGAAGCTCAGAGATGAAAAACGAGGAGACGAAGAAGAAAGTGTTAGAGTTCCCGAAGAACGGTCTAAGCACGTTCAAATGCAAGTGAAAGAGGGAGAACAGGAAGAAAATTTCCAAAATATTTGCGTTCCTGGAGAACAGCTGCCGTACCGCCGCCCGCATTGTGCCTATTGCAAAAGTATTCATCACTTGATTACGGGCCCTCGTGGAAGAACTACGTGCCCAAAATTGAGAAATCGTGTCTGTTCAATCTGTAAAGCCACTGGAGATGATGCACACAGCATAAACTTTTGTCCAAAGTACTACTGAACTTAACGGGAGCAGTAGAGCTGACAATTAGAAGAAGGATGAACGGCGACGGAAGAATAAATGAGTTGATGATGAAGTTTGTTCCAGTTTAATTCATGAAGAAGTTCATCAGTGTTACCGTCATAATTTGAGAAGTTTATAATACGTGCGGCACGATTCTGCAACTTTTGTACTTTCTATGAGAGCCCCTTTGAACAGGAGCCGCACACTTCACTATAATAGTGGAAATAAGACTGGATTAATAAGGTATAAGTAAGGAGTACCTCTCGTTGGACAAAATTTCTTATGCGTTAATGGCGCTTTTGCCAGAGGCAATCTTTTTAAGATTTTTCTTTAACGAAAAAAATTAAATAAATGAACTACAAATATTGTGCTTTGTGGTACTGTGAAAAACATACCTTCGCATTGACGTATTCAAGAAATCTGTGATAGATTTCCTCTGGGCCATTTTTTATCCGCGCGTAAAGCTTTCTCCACTCCCACTTAAACAAGGCGAGGATGGGGTCTGTGTGACTTCTCCCTCCACCACGCTGTGTGTGCTGGTAGTACACGCACATGTGTACATAATGAAGATGTTCAGGTCCTTAGGTAGATAAGAATGTCTATTATTTGACAAGACCCATAAGGTGACAAGAGTGTATTCTATTTTTTAAAAAAGCAAGGGATTCCAAAAGCTTAATTGTTTAACCCTGTTTTCATTCGAGCACATAAATCACACCTCTGCAAGCGTATTTTTTCCGTTTGAAAAGCAATTTTAAGTTAATCGTTAATCAAAATAAACGTAACAGTATCAATTTTAATTACCTTCGGTTGAACCTCTCATGACACTCCTAAATGGCAGGCACTTAAGGGACTCTGGCACAACATCGATGAACTTCATCATGTATGGGGTTAGGCGTTCCTTTCCAAATCTTAAAACAAAAAGGCTGTGAAAGAGGTCAGCGTGGTGTATGTACATGCTGATATCGTGATCAGTGACGCCAAATGAAAAGTCGTCCTCATTCTTGGACCCTTTAACTCTGTCCTCTTTAAGGAATGGATCTGGATCCATACGAGCGATCCTAGGGGAGGCAGGAATATGGATGGCGTTAGCTGTAAAGAAATTATGGCAAAGCATGTCGTAGGCGATGTTGCACAGTTCTACCGTGGAGGACAGATTGAATTATCACCGAGAAGTTAGGTGAAACATTTTGTACTTTAGATAAAAATGTTCCAAAAAACAGCTTCACTCGAAGCGTGTATGACATTTTACCCCCCTTTTTTTCCATTGATTTTGCAGGTCTTTTTTAGACGTGTTTGCCGTATTCACAAATCCTTTCATCTGGGTTTTCAGGTATACATTTAAAAAGACAGCTCTTATACCATTTAAATACAGCACATACCGATACATATAAAACAGCTGGTAATAAATTTCTGATTCCAATTCAAACCAGGTGATTTGGTCTGAAGGCCGTCCCATTTTTTCCTGAAGTCTAGGTGGAAGTTTCTCCGGAAAGATGCTTGTACTTGCAACATTCTCAAGAAGAGGAGAGTAATGGTCACCACCATAATCAGGGGGACTGATTATTGCCAAAGCATGTGACGTGTTTAAAGTTATGTCGTCGACAGAACCATCCTGCTTAAACCTAGGAAGAAGCACAGTCAAAAAAATATATTTCAGTTGCGGAATTTCATTTAACTTTATGGTTGAGCAAGCCCAAAAACATAGGGGTGAGTCAGTTAAACACGGAGCGATCCTATATAACGACGCTGAACTGTTGAGCCTGCCAATCCCTGCCAATCACAAATTCCAATGAGAGATTTCATTGGTTGGGAAATGAAATCAACTGGCTTTTGGTGTGGCATGATCCAAACTTATCTCGTTTTCTAAACTAAAAATAGATTTAAAGGGGTACAAGAAATAACATTTACAAACTCATGTCTAAAATTCTCCGTTTTGTGTTTGGATGCAAACAATCGATAGCAAGGTTTAGAAATAGTGAAAGATACCTGTAGCTATCATGCATTGTTCTGCGAAATCACGGTATTAGCTTAGCGCCGGTAATTACATTGGATAAATGCGTTGCGAGTAAACAAATAAACATTGTGGCCTTTCTAAGAAATAAATTCATTTTCTGAAGTCATTATCCGCTTATTGCTGACGAATAAGGTTTTAGTCAAGCATAATTTTGCCACATATAATCCAGCCAAAGAGCAAACGAAACTTGTAGTTTTGAATTTTGTCGCTTCAAATTGGATTTGGTGATTGTTCCCGTTTCACGATAATATAACAAGAACGTTTGTAAAGAGCGTACTCTCCTGGTTCACCTACAATTCGAAAGATAGAGATTGGTTCCAAAGCATCGTCATCTTTGTTGTTTGAATTCTTTACCCATAAAAACAAAATACTGAAACGATTGTCATTGATGTGTTCAGCATTATCTGTTGAGCTTTCATGTCGTAACAGTATTTGTGCGTGGTCAACACGAATTTTGAATTTTCAGGATTAATGCATAAATTCTGTTTAAATTTTCTTCACGAATTTTGAATTTTCAGGATTAATGCATAAATTCTGTTTAAATTTTCTTTTAGCTTGTATGGAAAGAATTATTGGTAGTATATATTGTATATGAGCTTGTTAATTCCACATAAATGAACTGGGATCGCATTTAAAAAGCAAAATTTGCGGAGCTCTTCTGTTTCATGACCGTTACTCTGACACGACTTTTTAAGTTGAAGCCAACAAAGTGCTAGACAGGGCCTTTTCATAGGCTCGCTCCGTGTTTAAGGTTGTGCCTGTTATAGAGTTTTGATTAAATTTTACACTACTATAGACGATACCTGAAATGGAAAGTGCCTCCTCTCACGCCCCTCGACTGAATATTCTTTGTCAGATGTGAGACGGCTGCAAGACGTTCCTCTGCTGACACCTCTGAGGCAAGCCTACCAGCACCTGTCACGGTTAATGTCAACAGCTTCTCTGTGATACGAGAAAGGCCATGATTTATGCACAGTATTGTCCTTGCCAAGGATATTGACGGGACAAGAGGCTTCAACTCTGACAGTGGTCTGTTAAAGGTTTTTCTAAGTCCTGACCTGAAGCCAGAGACAGGATCGACATCTCCCTTAGTTTGTTTACTCTCTACCATCCATAGGTTAAACTTATCATTTGTGGTGGCACCAAGAGAGTTGCTCCATATGGCATCTAAATACTCAGAGTCACCTACAATTTAAAGAGGGTGAAAATCAGACAAAGATAGCAAATCTAAATTAATTATTTCAATAGAATACGTCCAGTTAGTCTGTCATATAAAAATGTCGACATACGTAGAGCCGAGAATGAAATGAACAGGAAATTAAATACACTGCTAAATAGAGTTGGAGAAACATTGCTAAGAGAACTGGCTAGCCACCCTAAAACAAATACAAAATAAACCCCTTGATCTAATCATTATACAGCTAATTGTGAGACAATTAGAGATACCAGAATGGAAAAACAAATGGCCATCTTTCTGGGTTTCTGATACAAATCTTTCCAGCCATCCAGGACCTCCATGACCATCTCCTGAAAGTGAATATGTCACACAATTTTAGATTTTTATGCATGAAGATTTGCCAGGTCATTTTACCTAATTTACCCCCTATTAGGAACTGTTTGTTGAACAGCTGGTATTCCATTCCATTCCATTTAGCATACATGCTCAAAAAAAAAAGTAGCGGCCTCTTAGACCTGATTCTTCAAAAACTTATATATGGGACTTCACGGTAATCAAAGGAACTAGTCAGTTAGCCAGAAAAACGCAAAAACGAATAAATAGCCAACCAGCGGACAGACAGATAGATGATAGCTCGATAGTTGTAAACATAAGCAAAATAACGTTTGTCTGCAAGCTACTTGTCGGTATTAAATTTCATAGACAGTACATTCTCACTTACCAATGTTACTTTCCAAACAGAAGCGATCATCACCACCATGAAAAATCGCCACGCTCCACAAATCAGCCGGACTATGGAAATTGACATCCCACAATCGCTGAGAGTTATTTAGATTTCCCATAGCAATGACACAATTCTTCCGCTTTGCAAGCTGGCGAGCATCCCCGTAAATTCTCCACCACTCTTGTTCAGGCAGCCAGTAATAGAGAAACATAAGGCACTCTCTTAGGCGACCAGGATCAATTCGCCATCCAGATGAAATTCTTTGAGGGAGAAGAACTGCCTCAAACTGTTCGTTTAACTTGCTCTTAAGAGCAGTGACTTCGCTGTTGCTGGGAAAAAATCCTGCAAAACATAATGACGCTTTTCTTAGTTGAGTACAGTCTTATTACTTTTAAGATAGGAATGTCTAATTTTGGACCTGAGGTTGAACGTTCATATTTTTTCTTATTTTTATTTTTTCTGATTTCTGATTTCTAATATCGGGTTAACTATAGTCTGAAAATCAGATATTCCGTATTTATTAGTCGGAAATCAGAGATGAATTACTTCCATTTTATAGTTTTCTTGATTTTAGAATCTGGAAAACAGGTTGGCCGCAAACCATCCTGATTGAGGAGACTACAGGAACTCGGTAAAATTTAACTTTATTACAAAGCAGAGACATTTTAAAGATTTTTTTCGAGACTTTACCTTCAATTTCAAGGCTTTTGCGTTTGGAAACGGAATGAAACTATTGAACTGTTTGCAGATCTTAACGAAAAATTAATTACAAAGCCGACAGTGCCAGACTGAATGTCGCGATACGTTTTACGGCTCGCTGAACATAAAAGTTTTTATGGTGTTTATTCCGACGGTTTAGTGAGACAAAACCCTTCAGCTACGAAAGGGTTTAATCTGCGCCTATTAAAAACAGTTTAAGGAGTTTTGGCCGTGGAATAAAATTCATTGATGGCCAGTTCTTTTTCGTAATCGCTCACCCGAAACGTTGTCGGAAACCCCTTCAAACTTTGATTGACGGAAATATTGGAAACGTTTCCGCGAGTGTTTTGATTAACGACGCGTATCAAAACGGTGGTAACTGTTTGAAAACGGTCTATTAAAGATTCAAGTTTTTGAATTGGTATGTAAATTTAGTTCCTCGAGCCGCGTAGCCGCAAAGCTGGCTTCAGAGATTCAGAGTGATGAGGTATTCGACTAGAACTGGCTTTATGTCTCGACATCCTTTAGCTTTGCTGCGCTACTATATAATTAAATGACGAGAAGAAACTTGATTTCGAACCTAAAAACTGCGCGCTTATACACAGATTGCACAGCTAACGTGCACTCTTTCGGGAGATAGAATAATGCGGCAAAGTCAAACAGTCGGCAAATTTATCGCTTGGTGAGCATAAATTTTGGTTGAGCATTTTGGCTGTGAATGACAGCATACTTTATATACAATTCAAGACTGAATTGTAAACTAAATACCAAAGTATAAAATAACTGATTTAATTTTAATTACCTGGCAGCTTTCTTCGAAGTTCTGCAAATATTTTTACAGCATTTCCTTCGTCTTGAAGTTTTTGCACGTCCCAGTCAGACAATTTAAGGGCCTTTGGTGCGCAAGTTTTTACAATTTCTTCCTCAACCGTGACAGGCACCTTTGATGTTGATGCTGCTCTCGCATGCTTTGTGATTTCGACGAGATCGTCGCTGCATAAAGTTCCATCCCAGGGCGTAACTTTTTTTGTAGAGTTCTTTGCCGAAAAAGAAATCGCCAAGCAATGTAAAAAAGGGCTTTTCCCACCAAGATGAATTTCTTTTGACAACAAGGCGATCGCATTTTCCTGTTCCTTAACGCGATTAAAAACTGTACGGGAAGTGCACTCGTCGTCTCGTTTTGATACAAGTTCATCTGTGGACTGGCGTTTTCTACCGACATCTTTTTTTTGCTCTTCGTATTGGGTGCCCTTTTCAACGCTGTGGACCATTTTTTTGCTAGTGGCATTCATTTGAAGCAGGCCACTTAACATTGCGTGACGAAATATTTTTGATATTTCGAGATGTTGGTTGCGATCGCAGTCATACTGTACCTACAAACGAAAAGATTTTAGACGTGGGAAAAATAATCGATAAACGCTTGCCATCCAGTCATACTAATTCTGTTGGCAATGCAAGGGGAAGATGGACAAAACGTAAAACAGAGTTTCAAAAGCCTAAATTTGAACATACCTTGTGCGGGTGAACTCCGAAGATCAAGCCTGCGAATGCTTCCAGGGAAATATACTTTTTGCAAGGAGAAACAGGGCTGGAAAATCCATTCTCTTCCCACAACTGCTGGATAGCTTTCAAACCGCGCTTTTGTTTGTAAGAAAGAAGTCCAACGAGAGAAAAGGCGCTATTTGCTTCGATCCATTTTTCGCATCCGTTTTCATAAACTGAAATATCTCCTGGCCAGTGTTGGAAAATATCTAATTTCATTTCAAACTAACTTTTTTGGCCCGCAGCTCTTGCCGTTTGCTAAGCGTAATCACGCAACAATTTTCAAAATGCCGCCAGGTCACAAAGTAAATTGACCGAAACAGTTAATTAACTTAACACGACATTCGCGCCCCAAATTAATTCTGACACAAAAGAGCTCCACTGACAAGTTATGAGCTACCCTCATTATAGTCGCTCATTAAAATCTCAAATTTACATTAAGTTTTCTTTGTCATGCGCACAAGAACCCCGATTAAACGGGGTGAAATGGAAGCTGTAAACGTAATTCTTTGTCTAGGCGGATTTCCTAATGCCAGTTCATGTGAACAGGGATCATTGGTGTCTCGGGGTAAGAACGCAATTCAATAAGAAATTGATATCATTGTATGTATAAAGAAATTAAGACGCCGAATTACAGTTTTTTTTAGTAAACGGACATTAATGCACCAGTGCTACAGCTCTTTTACAGGTGATGCTATAATCATGGTATCAAACAAAATGGCCAACCCCTGGTGGACAAGATTAAGTTTTATAAACCCGGCAACCATTTAAAGCACCAGTCCGATGACCCCGTGTTTCAATCATGAGTTAAAATCGACATGTCAAGTGTCCATTTTCAATGACATTAAAAAAACCCTGATAGCAGATGAAAGGCCATCTTTATTTTTCCCACTTTCATTCCATTTTTCCGATTTTATTTTTCTCCATTTTTCTTTCGCTTCCTACTTAAATCTCTTAACTAAGAAACACTTTTTGAACGAACTCTTTAAAAGCACAAGGCAAACGTTTGATGCTGTTTACATCTTTTATTTAATTTTCTTTAGGCAATAATGTACAAGATGAAAAAGATTGTCTTTTACGATCCGGAAGGAACACGTCAGAGCTTGGCAACGCAATTCTTTGCTAATGTTAGGTATAGTGATTCAGCACTCTTTGAAACTATTGTAATAACAGTAAATAACATTCCCAAGAAAAAAGATTTTATTATATATCAACTACTGTAGTAAATTTCGTGTCCTTTTTAAAACGAAACGCAAACTGGCTTTGTTTGACGAAGATAAATAATGATTTTAATAAAGGCATTTTTTTTAAAAAAAGAAATATTGGTCTCATAGATCGTACCTTAAAGCAAAGTCTGAAGATGAAAGTTGGAATGCTTCAACTGAAGACAACTGGAAAGAGGAGTTTTTGTGCAAACCTATCCAACCAGACAAATCCAGTTGTGGTGTCTTCATCTGCCTGGTAATGTATTTATTTGCCGTCAACAAAGCAAAACTGCTATCATGACTTAATAGTGTTAATACTTAATAGTATTAGTACTAGTTCTTTTGTTATCACTTCTTAATATCATTGTCGCTAGGACTTTAATCGTCACTGTTGTTTTAGTTAGCAATACAGTCATTACTATCGCCATCATCTTCATGGTAGTCACTTAGGTATAAGTGTTACATTGACCATTATAATTAAATTCTATTACATTCAAGCATTCGTGAAATTGTGTTAAAAGCAAAGACATTTCCCTTATGTCCACAGATGGCACAAAGATACTGTGACAAATGTGATGTCGAATTCAACAAGGTGAGAACGTCAGTATGCTAATCTATTATCACAAAGCCTTATTAAAAGACATTTTAATTAGCAAAACCCTTCGTATACACGTGTACGCAGATCTCAAGCTAGTGTATGGGTTACTTAAGAAAATAAGATACATGAAATTTCAAAATTTCATATAAATGGAAGGGATTTTGCTTCTTGTAGGTTAACGTATCCACGTTGAGAAACCTGGTAATGCGAAACATATTGAAATGCGACGAGATCATCCATCAATATCGACAAGAAATGTAAGTAGTGGCTCTGGTGTCAGGCAAAGACGGTTGCATATTGACCAAGTTTTCTTTTGCCTGATTTTGAGCTGAAATACAGAAGTCCTGCATGCGGTCCATAGCCACGCAAACGCAAAGACAGTTTCCGACCATTTCCACCTCATGCTTGGGAATAAAGGATACGTAAAAGGACATGCAAAAAACAATAGATAAAAAGGTCTCAACTGGAAACTGGTGTTTGTTCAATTTCAAAGTATTAGACGCTTCTGTCTTTAGCTCGGATTGATGGCACTTGTTTTGAACTAGATGTCCTCTTTAAGGCGACTAGAAAATTGTAATTATAACGTTTCAAAACTGTTCATATCTGGGCTTAAGAAAGATATATTATTAGAGTATCGCCTACTTTATTCTGGTTTCTGTTTTTTTTTATGCTGAAACCATTTATAGACTGTCCTTCTGTACTAAATGTGTATATAAAGTTGTTGTTTGATATTATTACTACAATTCAGCAGATTAAAGGAAAAAGGGTTAAGGAATCCTCTTGATTTTGCGAATCAAGCTACAGAGGTGAAGGTGTCTGTTCCAGACACAAGAAGAAAGCAAGCAGATAACCAGAACGGGAAAGCCGGGCAACCAGATCGAGACACAAGCAGAGGTGAACAAACAATGCCAGAGACAGGAAGAGATGGACAGGCGGTTACCTACACAGGCAAAGGTAAGCAAGCCGATCCTGACACAGGCAGAGATGAACAGGAAGATCCAGGCACAGGAAAAGATGGGCAGGGAGGTAGAAACGGAGGCAAAGATGAGCAAGAAGACTCTGACACAAGCATTGGTGAGCAGGTAGATCCAGACACAGTAAAGGATGGGGAGAGAGGTAGAGACAGAGGCAAAGGTGAGCAAGCAGATCTGGACACGGACGAAGGCGAGCAAGAAGACTCTGACACAGGCATTGGTGAGCAGGTAGATCCACACACAGGCAAAGGTGTGCAAGCAGATCAAGACACAAGCAAAGCTGGACAGGTGCGCCCAGACACAGGCAGAGCTAAACAACCGGGTGCTAGACATGCGGGTCCGGACAAAGATGGAGAAACAGATGCAGACCAGATCACAGAAACGGAGCATTCAGAAATGTCAAGGCACATTGCCGCAACAATCAGTCATTTAGGGAACAGCAAGAAAGGGCATGGAATGCAGCTGCGACGCCAATCCCGAATTCAGGTGTTTAAATATTCTCTTGGTTCTCGCCTGTATGATTTATGTTACTACTTTGGCAGCGAGCATAGATATTAAGTAGTATGGGAGTGGTCTTACATTACCTTCTAAGAAATTATAAGCTAACGTCAAATTGAGTTGCAATATCTTCTCCTGTTTTTACCAGAGGACATACAGATCGTGCGAGTGGGTCCTAAGTAAGGCATCAAAGAAAACATCGAAAGCAAAAATAGAATCGGTAAGTACGAAGAATACGACAAATACAACAGAAACCTACTTTCTCTGAGAATATTTACAACTCCAAGATTTCTATAGAGACTATAATTATGGTATAGCGGCGCTTGTCCGCCGCTAGCTGGACCGTGCAGTTCCCACTGATCGACACAACAAATATCGCACCAATTTCTTTTATGGAACGCCTCCTTTAATGTTGTATCTGACCGTGAAACTAAAAATAATTGATTTACAAAATTAGAAACAAGAAATTAGCTATAGAAATATTCGACGTGAATTAAACTTACATTGTTGCCGGATCTGGCGAGAGTTGTCATAGAAAAATCCTTTCCTTCCTTCGATAAAATACGACAGACAATTTCTTTGCTTTCCTTCAGACCACGAGTACTTGCGAAATCGATCAAATTATTGAATTACACAATAGATGCGTTCTGCGTGGAAATGCGATATGACTTAAGGAGCGCGTGACGAGCCACCTAGTGTGACTTTATAGATTATTAATTAAACTATTGCTGAATCAAAACAACAGAATCAAAACAAGGGAAAAACCCGTGCCATAGGGGCACTTACATGGCTCCCCTTGAAATCATCATATTTCAAAACAAAACGAAACATAATTAGAGTAACAAGTTCAGAGTTCATTGACATGTCCGTGTCTAGTCCTTCTTCTGAATGTCTTCGTTTAATGGCTCCCCATGCAGGAATCCCGGTCTTTCCTCTCTTGGCAGCAGCAGGACAAGCTTTTGAATGGGTCTTTCCAAAACTGATGGGGGGTGTACTCTCTTGCCAGTGCTGGAGAGATCAGGGTCTCCAATCGCCACCTTGACACTACGCACCAGTCCATCAGCCTTGTTGGGGTACGTTTCAATCACACGAGCAAGGCTCCACCGATTCCTCGCTTTGTTGTCGTCTTTAACGATAACTACGTCGCCAACTTGCATGTTACGGCGTGGCCTCGTCCACTTGCACCTCTCTTGTAAGCTGTGAAGAAACTCCTTCCTCCAACGGTCCCAGAGTTCGCATGCCAAATGCTGGACTCTTCGCCAACGTTTCCTCGAGTACAGGTCCTCTCTTTGAAAAACGCCAGGCGGTGGTAGAACCGGCTTTGCCTTCATTGTAAGGAAATGATTTGGCGTCAATGGAGATAGTGACTCTGGGTCGCTTAGATTGTCCACTGTCAGTGGACGGCTGTTCACGATCGCTTCGGTCTCACAAATCAGCGTGTGAAAGGACTCTCCATCCAGGGAACTTGCGCTCTTCTCCAGGAGGGCTGATAATACGCTGCGAATCGTCCTGATTTGGCGCTCCCATACTCCTCCTGCATGGCTGGCTGATGGGGGATTCATCTTAAAGGTCATCCAATCACAATTCTCTTTTAACATCTCAGCGCTGATCTTGCCTTGATCCATAGACTGTAACGCTTCGCGAAGCTCTCGTTTTGCTCCTATGAAATTCGTTCCTTGATCACTGCGCAACTGACGTACAGGACCCCTTCTGCAGATGTTGATGTTGAACCTTCTCATGGTAGTACTTAATGATCAGACCTGTTACGTGGCCTTTCCTCGGAAGGATGACTGGGAACTTTGTTTCATCTGTGAAATCCCCTCGCTGGATCCGACCACCAACCCGCAGCACTCCATCATGGTCAAGAAATGGGTCGAGGCGGTACAACGAGCTCGTTGCCTTCATGGCTCTCTTCTTCTGCTGCGCAGATGATCTATCTTGTCCTTCTTGAAACGGCTTTAACAGACCCATCTCTTTTGAAAAGGCGACCTTCTGGGCTGCTTTGAGGATCTCCCTTTCAGCTGATAAAATCTCTTCCACTGTCAGGGCAGGTCTTTGTTGACATTTGACTGGTTCAGCACAACTTTCCTTCTTGGAGTACACCAGTTGACGGAGGTTTTGCTTGTAGCGTAGACAGATAGCAACGGCTCTACAAGCCCTGTGCCAATCCGAGAAGTAGCTTAAACTCTCAGCAAGGTTCCATTGCTCTTGCGTACTTGTTGCATAAGATGTCACTTTCTTCACCTCTGGATCGTCTGATGGCGTAACGAGGTCTTGATTCTCGAGGGGTTGTGGCCACTGGTCTTCGGGAGTCCAAAGGAACTCTGGACCTGAGATCCATCTTGAACTTTCAACGAGTTCTTTGGCAGTGATACCACGTGAGGCATCATCGGCTGGGTTACACTTCGTTTCGACGTGTCTCCATTGGCTAGGTGAGGTTTGGTCCCTGATTTGTTGAACGCGGTTGGCTACGAACACGTGGAACCTTTTCGAGTCGTTCTTTATGTAGCCCAACACGACTTTACTGTCAGTCCAGAAGATTTCTTCTACACTTTCATACTGGAGCTCCTGACGAAGCATATCGCTGATCCTTACTGACACTACAGCTGCTGTGAGTTCCAAACGTGGTATGGTGACCATCTTTAAGGGGGCTACTCTTGCTTTGCCCATAATCAGGGAACAGTGGATCTGGCCTTTGTCGTCTACCAAACGAACGTATGAACACTGGCCATATCCAGTCATGCTTGCGTCTGAGAAGTGATGAAGCTGGGTTGACATCACCGTTCCGAAACCTTCTGGTTTTAAAGCATCTGCGAACGGAGAGATCTTCTAAGTGGTGTAACTCATCCCTCCATTTCAGCCAACGCGATCTTACGTTCTCGGGGATAGGGTCGTCCCATTCCACTTTACCTCTGCACAGATCTTGAAGAATGGCCTTTCCTGTCAAGATTAAAGGTCCCAGGAACCCCAGCGGATCGTACACACTGCTAGCAGTAGACAGAATTCCTCTTCGCGTTAAAGGGCGATCTTGCATCACGATCCGGAACTTGAAAGCGTCTGACTCGATACACCAACTCACACCAAGCGCTCTTTCCATAGGCAGCTCATCCTTCTCGAGATTTAACTCCTTGATGCCTTTTGCGCGATCTTCCACTGGTATGGACTCGATGACTTCTCTTTTGTTGCTTGTAAATTTATGCAGGTTGAATCCTCCGCGCCGACACATCTCTTTAGTCTTGCGTATGAGCTCCTTTGCTTCACTTGTGGAAGGTACAGATTTTAGACCGTCATCAACGTAGAAATCTTTTCTCAGGAACTCGGCTGGTTCGAAACCGAACTTTTGCTCATGGTCGTCAGCGGTTTTCTTTAACGCAAAGTTACAGCAACCAGGAGACGAACCAGCTCCAAAGAGATGAACGGTCATCCGGTATATCATGGGCTCCTTGTTTACATCGCCATCCTCCCACCACAAGAAGCGTAGCAGATCTCTACAACGCTCAGCGACGTGGACCTGCAGGAACATTGCTTCTATATCTGCCATGAAGGCAACTGGCTCCTTTCTGAACCTCGATAGCACGCCAACAAGCTTGTTTGTAAGGTCTGGGCCTTGGAGAAGATGCTTGTTAAGAGCCTCGCCTTTGTACTCCGCGGAGCAATCGAAGACTACGCGGATCTTGTCCGGCTTCTGAGGGTGGAAGACACCATGGTGAGGAAGGTACCATATCTTTCCATCTTTCCTAACTTCGTTTTTTGGTATCTTCTCAGCGTATCCCTTCTTAATCATGTCATTCATGAATGCCGTGTAGTCTTCCTTGTATTTCTCATCTCTTCGAAATCTCAGTTTCAACTGCTGGAGGCGATGGACTGCAAGCTTCTCGTTATTCGGTAGGGCTAACGATTCATTTCGTAGTGGCAATGGCAGCTCATAGTGTCCATCTGAAAGATGGATGATTCCTTCTTTAACTTTCGCCATGAATCTTCGATCATCCATGGAAAGGGTTTGTTGAGCCACGTGCTTCCCTTCATTGAAATCTCGCTCGAACATTCTCTTAACTGCTTCTGGAGAGATGATCTCCTTTACGCGTGCCTCAACAACAAAACTATGGGAAGGCAATTCTTCGCTGCCGATCTCCTTCACAGCAACTCTGTGACATAAGACATCCGAAACTTCTGTGGTTGTACTTCCTGTCACTGGACCAATGATGCCCCACCCAAGGAGGGTACGGATGGCATAAGGATCGCTGCTCCTACCAGGAATGACTTGCTTCGGCTTTATGGCGTTTGGACAGTTTGAGCCAATCAAAAGTCCCACTTGCAGATTGTTTTGGTACGGGTAAATCTTGTTGGCTAAGTGACGTAGGTGTGGCCATTTTGCTGCTGACTCTGGTCTTGGGATCTCGTTTCTTCTTGACGGTATTTCGTTCCTTGAGTACGTCTTGGGAAGCTTGATGTGGACCTCTCTATCCATTCTTTCCACGATGAGACCGCTCACTCTACGAGTAGGAACTACTTCTGAACCATGCATTGTATTCAACTTCAATTGAGTCTCGACTCCATTAACTTGCAGTTCTTCCAGTACGCTCTCCTTAACGAAAGTTCCGTTACTAGCTGGGTCGAGCAGCGCATAAATCACCACTTGTCGTTCTGGGTTGTCTTGGTGGTACATTCGAACCGGAACAATCATAGAGTTCATGATGGCATCGGTGACTCCAGTAGCATTACAGGTACTTGTACAGCTGCTAGTTGCTTCAGCGGCCTGAACAACTCTTGCTTGGTCTTCACTACTTTGCTTGGGAGAAATTTTGCTTTCACCATGAAGGACGGTCGGGTGGGGCATGCTATATGTCTTGCACACCTTCCGGTTTCGACATCTTCTTGACATGTGGCCGTAACAGAGACAACCGAAACATATTCTAGCTTCTTGGACAAATGCTCTTCTTTCTTGAACAGTCTTCTTCTTGAAACTTGAGCACTTCTCCAGATCGTGTTGCTGACTGTTGCAGAATGGACATGAAGGACATGGTGGCGGTTGATCTTCGTGGGGTGTGGCACTTGTCGAGAAGCTACTTGCACTCTTGTCTCTTCTTCCATTGTTTCGCCAGGTTGTGTTCCTGTTGTTGTTGTTGTCACTGGTGCTACTGCTAGTGAACTCGTTTTTTCTTGCTTCCTTGAGGGCTTCAGGTGAGAATACTGGGTCAGTTGCCAGGGCTGCTTCTTGCGTTACAAATTTGACAACGTCATGAAACGTAGCAAGCCTTTCTTCAGATTTTAATGTCTTGTTGGCAAAACGACACCATTTCGCTCCCATGTTATTTGGCAGCTTTGAAGTTATCCTTCTAAGAGTATCTTCGGAGTTAAGGCCTTCCATGTACTTAAGCGTCTTCATGGCCTGTTCGCAAAGCACCAGGAAATCAGCAAATTGTTGCAGACGCGCGCCGTCCCCTTCTTTTATCGGAGGCCAAGCATTCAGCTTATCCTTGTAGGCTTGTGCAACACGATAAGGATGACCGAATCTTTCCTTTAATACCTGTCTTGCCTTACCATAGGAATCCGGATGGTCGAGGTTAATGAGGCCTTGAATTGATTCCTTAGCGTCCCCAGATGTGAACTGGCTTAAATAATAGAGCCTCTGCTTCGGATCGCTCACTCGGCACTCTATCAAACTTTCGAATGCACTGATAAATGCCGCATAGTCAAAGTAGTTACCAGAGAAAACAGGAGGCTGCTGTGCTGGGAGCATACTCAGTTTTTGTTGTTCGGCGACAAGCTTAACCACCGAGGTTAGCTCGTCTGTTCTGTGGTAACTCTCCGACTTTGATTCACGTGATAGTGATTTACCAGCTGAGTCATTTGGGGGTACAACGGACGGAGCCTTTGGATTTAAGATCCCGTCATCTTGAAACGGTTTCGTTTCACTAGGTTCTTCTTTGGGTGGAAGCTTGGGTTTGACGTCCGAAATTGGTATTTCATGCTTCGAGATCTCGGGGAAATCCTCTTGCCTTTCTTCCTCTTCGATTTTGCGCATGGTTTCTTCCTCAGCCCTTGCCTTAGCTAACTCCTTTTGCATTACGAGCCTTTTATACTCCGCTTCCCTTTCTAGAAAGTCCATTTCTACTTCAAGACACGCTGCCTTGGCCGCTGCCTTTGCTCTTCTAGATCTTACTGAAGAGGAGGAGGAACGCTTGGATAATTTTGATGAAACCAGAGACATTTTATCACTTGTTTGTCTTTCCATACTAAGCAAGGCTTCATTAATTTTCATGCGACATTGGAAATGTTCGCGGTCCCGAATGTCAAACCACTTGTACGCTTCATCTGAATGCTTAGGGTCATGCAACTCTTTGTAATAATTCTGATGAGCGTCATTCATCCTATCCCTGCATAAGTCTAAACTGTCACGCTCTTGCTCTAGAACTCTAGCGTCCGATTCCTTTAACGATTCGAGTAAAGTGCTCACCTTCGTGATTTGCCTCCTCAGAGCAGCTCCTGCAGCCTTACGCTCTTCAAAAAGCCTTTCCAGGCGAAGTGAGTCGCCCTTTTCGGTAGGGATTCTTTCTCTTCTGTCCATATCAGTCGTTTCAACGCCGACTTGATGGTCTTCGTTCTGTTCGCTCGTGACTTCTTCAATCGTAGGATTTGCCTTCGCCATGGTTCTGTATCGCAATCGACAAACTCCCGCTTGGTTCTTGGATTCTTGCAATTTTCACTATAGCGGCGCTTGTCCGCCGCTAGCTGGACCGTGCAGTTCCCACTGATCGACACAACAAATATCGCACCAATTTCTTTTATGGAACGCCTCCTTTAATGTTGTATCTGACCGTGAAACTAAAAATAATTGATTTACAAAATTAGAAACAAGAAATTAGCTATAGAAATATTCGACGTGAATTAAACTTACATTGTTGCCGGATCTGGCGAGAGTTGTCATAGAAAAATCCTTTCCTTCCTTCGATAAAATACGACAGACAATTTCTTTGCTTTCCTTCAGATCACGAGTACTTGCGAAATCGATCAAATTATTGAATTACACAATAGATGCGTTCTGCGTGGAAATGCGATACGACTTAAGGAGCGCGTGACGAGCCACCTAGTGTGACTTTATAGATTATTAATTAAACTATTGCTGAATCAAAACAACAGAATCAAAACAAGGGAAAAACCCGTGCCATAGGGGCACTTACAATGGTGCATTTCGGTTAGGGAGAGGAACCTTCCTCAGATAACCGTGGGCGCTCCAAAGACAGCGATACTGAATTTGCAAACATTGTCGGGAAGTTACTAACGTTCTGTGATTGGATTAAAGTAAGAAAGGAAAAGTGTATCCATTGCATATTCTGCTGTATTCCACTGGTCGTATTCCAAGAAAGTTTCCCGGCGCTTATCACGTCTTCCAAGTTTTCCCGCTGAAAGCCGGCAGCGCGCTCTATTTTTCATTCAGTTCAGTTTAGATTTTGCGAGAAAATGTTGAACATTAATGGAAAAGCAAACAATTCCCTCGAACTAAATATTCTATACCTTAAATCTTCTGAAAAACGTGATACTGGAGACTAAAAAAAATGGATGCAGACGTCGACAATTTGCAAAGCAGCGATCGAAAACCCAGGAACGGTTGAGCAAACAGCTTTGGATTGCGTCCTTTTTCACGTGCAAGCAAAACAAATATTCTGAAACAAGAACTCTCAATGACTTACCACCGCCAGGACAACTTATTTATGCCGTATTCTGTTGTCTTTTCAAAAACTGAGGCATATGGTGGAATCTAAATCGGATACGGTAACATTGAAAGCGTTACACGTTTTGCAATAAGCATATCTCTTAATTCGAAATTGAACCTTTTTGTAAGTAACATATGGATTCTTCTAGTAAGCTTAATATTATTAACTGCTTTTATGCGTATGAAGCAGGCATGGGATAAAAAAATTAAACAATGTACCATACAAAACATCCCATTCGCCTAAAGGCTCCTGTGTATACTGAAATATCGATACACTCGCGGGATATTTTACGCTATGCCACTTAGAAACATTGCATAACTAGTATATATATAGGCAGTTTTTCTATGTGTATTCAATGCAACTAAAATTAACTTAAAGTCTCTCAAGGTGATAAGGGGAAGACCTGACTTTTCTCGGACACCGGAAATCAGCTTTTTTTAGTTACTCGAACAATAAACTCTGAAATTGTATCGAGCGCAAATACCTCCGCTGCTGCTTTCATGTTGTTGTCCAAGCACTGGGTCATGGCCATTTAACTAATATTTACTGTACATGCGTAATAATAGGAAGAAGACTAGACATCAACAGCCTTCCCGATGAGGTGCTGGAGGAGGTGTTTGAATATGTATGGAGCTGTGAAGGAGATGCAGCCATTGCTACCCTCAGTTTAGTATGCAGCAGGTGGAGAGCACTTGTAGGAAGTGATTTGTTTCGCCGCCGTGTGCATTTTAGATGGCTAAACACCGTATATGACTGGGAAAAGGCATCTGCCGAATTTAAAGAAACGTATTATGTTATGTATGACATAGCAGAGTGCTTTGGCTGCGGAGAAAAATACAAGTACATGCCAGGATTCATCCAGAGTGGGAAAGGATCCCTGAGGTTTTATTCCGACGGGAAGGGCGCACATCACCCTGGCTACTGTTCTGAGTATTGTGGGAGGGTATTGGGCCCATATTCTGCGGATTGGTCTGAGCCTGAGGATTAAAATGAGAGAATGTCTCTGTTGGATCTTCCATTAATCCTCTCTTGTTAATATATAATAGAATACCGATGAAAAAAAAAATAACATCGCAAGTACTCCCCATGATCTCTCATTACTATAGAGAAATCAAACGTTTTTTTTCTATGTTTCAACATATTAACACTTACTATAAATTGGCAAACAATTAATTCAGCTTAATTGAATATATATATATGTCAGCACTCGTCTCGTTTCTTGTGGCCGGTTCGATGCACTTTTTAATGAAACAAATTACAATTTTTTGCCAAAACGTGTCTCCCAATTGACTGATGTGTGTAAATAAGATAATACAAAGATCTTAAGCAACATTGCTTTCATGTGCGAGCGGCCTTGTTATATATAAACATTTGTTTGAATGGTAACCTTTAAAGATATTTCGATTTATCACAAATGAGCTACACCCAATTAAAAGGAGCTAAAAAAGTAATGGGAAAGTAGTTATTTTGCATGACGATATGGATATTAAAGATTAAATGGAAAAATTGAATTATTGACGACTGATGATGTACAGTTGTCAACTGTAGCGGACACCTTAAATTATCACGGTTTTCGATGCCGTCTTGACAAGTAGGCAAAGCGGGTAGAAATTACAGTGTTTGTATGGGAATCCGACGGCAAATATCTTGTACAAAAATTGAATTCTGGACAGCTTATGAATTGCAAAGTTAAGATACTAGGCTGAAGTTTTTACTTGCCAAGTTTAAAGGATGTAGCTGGGCTTGAAAGCGTTCAGTTACGTTTTTAATTTTTCCGTACATTTGTCTGCATTTTTTCCCGCATGATTGACGCGGTTCGCGGGAAAAATTAAAGACAAATGTATTGAGAATTAAAAACGTAACTGAACGCTTTCTAGCCCAGCTATATTCCTTCAAACTAGTATCTTTGCCTAGTATCTTAACTTTACAATTCATGAGTTTTACAGAATTTAATTTTTGTAAAAGATATTTGCCGTCGGATTCCCATACAAACACTGTAATTTGTACCCGCTTTGCTTACTCGTCAAGATGGCGTCGAAAACCGTGATAAGGCCTATTGTTTACAATAAAGTACTTTGTAGCTATTATTGCGTAGAGTGTTTGCTGTACTTTTAACTGAATACCACGCGTACGAGTGACCACGCGTCAACCCGTTTAATGCCACCACGACGCTCAGAATACGGAAACTTAATTTTTACC
Source organism: Siderastrea radians (assembly GCA_964017195.1). Classification (NCBI taxonomy): domain Eukaryota; kingdom Metazoa; phylum Cnidaria; class Anthozoa; order Scleractinia; family Rhizangiidae; genus Siderastrea; species Siderastrea radians. The sequence continues at coordinate 14,199,370 of OZ024887.1, read as the reverse complement.
TTTTAAATAACCCATTTTGCAATAAATATACTGCCCAAAATTGCATCAAAAAGTAAATACCGTAAACACCGGCGTATAAGCCGCACCTTTTTACCCTAAAACTTCGCTCAAAATCGGGGGTGCGGCTTATCTGCAAGAACATCTGAAAAAAATCTGTAATTTTCCATGAATCAGCCCCAAAACACCAAAATAAAGTCAAAACGGTACCACGCTATCTTCGAGAACTCGCGTGGTATTATAAAGTGGCCCGCTGTTTCTCCTTTGTTGACAACTCTGATGGCAAATTTGTCAAAGCAATCATCGAACTCCCTTTCACAGGCGCGTTTGTCACCAATGGATGGCTTCCAAATATCCTTGTAAACATGAAAGCCACGAACAGCTGAAGAAATCGCTAAAATTTGCTTTGCGGATGAACGAAGCGACAACACTTGTGCCTGGCTACTAAGCCAAGATACGCAACCGAACGGCCGAACGAAACTTACTCAACAAATTTTCGGACTTGAATAGCTTTAAGTGGAAAAATGCTGGGGAAAAGTTCATCGGGGAAAGCGATCTTGTGTTCAAGGACGTTTTCATACCTTTTTGATACTTGTTGTAAGGATTAAAATGCGTGTTGGAGTCTTATTCAGACTAGAAATTGAATCACCGATCCGTAGTGGAAAGGACTTCACTTCAGCCGATATGTTCATTAAATGAAACGACTCGGCTATGAATTTTTGACAAAAATTTTTTTTTCCAAATCTTGGGCTTCTAAACTCGGGGTGCGGCTTATCTGCGAGTGCGGCTTATACGCCGGTGTTTACGGTAACTAAAAGCAAGCAGCTAAAACGACCTTTTTAATACAACAATGTGACAAAAAATGTGACAAAAAGAACGTTACTCGAAGTAACCAGCTTGATATACTAATAAAAGAAGATCGAACTTTCAAAAAAGAATGTGTGGTGATGTTTTTGCGAATCATGAATTGCGTGACAATGAAATTAATACGGCTACAAGTGAGTCAAGGTCAACTAAAACTTGGTGACGTGGGTGTTTTAATTTGATCTTTTAGCCGTAAAGGTTTGCGCGAGTATAATCACGTATAAATATGTACTGTTGGACACATCATTTTAAGTTCTGTTATCCACGGTTGTTCTCGGCAAAGAACCCTATCGGGGTAAAGTACAAAGGAAAGACGAAGATTCCCGGTTGTCCGCCAATTATTAAACACAGACAACAAAAAGTCGAGTGTTTACTAGTACATAGTAGTCAGACAATACAAATGTCACTAATTCCGCGATTTGTATTATTTAATGAAAAAAGTCTGCGAAGGTTCAGTGAAATTCAGCATGTTGTGGCTCACTGTGTTGTTGTTCACTCTACCGCTGTACGGTGGTTTACTCCCGGGTTTACCGTATTGTTGTTCATTGTGATGTGGTTTACTGTATTGTGTGGTTCCAGAAAATATCCATACCCCCCCCACGGAAGGGATTGGAATTTCCAGGGGGGTGGGGGGTCAAAGGCCCAGGAAAATCCTGAGAGGGGGGGGTGTTGTATCAATTTATATTATTTTTTCCAGACCGGTTCCATTATTCCTATATGTTAAATTTTCTGTTTGCATTTCGCTTACCGATCCGCGGACGCAAACATTGATCTTGTTAACTGCACAAAACTAATATTTTCAAGGTGGTCAGGCTCGATTTCTGGTGCTGCGAGAGTCCGGTCATTTTACCAAACAGCGGCGGATTAGCGAACATCTCATGCTGTGGAAGACGAATAAATGCCGTAAATTACACCAAGAATCTCTGTCACACATATTTAAGCAGATACGTCTGTCATTTGATTTCGAACTGTATCCGTCTCTGCTAGTAGCAGCGCAGACATTTACGTCGCATTTCTTCGTTGTTGTTCGCCGGCATGAAAACTATCGTTTGAACTGAATTATTGCGTCAACATTGAGCACAGTAGTAATTCGGAATCGACACAAAACAGTTCTTGATCCCGCTAAGAGTAATTCTTGATCGAAAACTACGTAAAAACACTGTAATAATTATAGTTCGGCAAACAAATATTATCTGTAAGAAATTTACGACTTAGGCGCATTATATAAGCTTAAATCAAAAATAAAAACATGCCCGTTTCACGGGTTTTGACTCAAACATTTATAATATTTCGGCATGAAAGAAACGGGCAAAATTTCTTCGGTAGCAGTGGAAAATCACACAGGCGTCATTACAATTGCATAAAGCAAGTATAAAATAAAGTAAAAGGCATCCCAAGTATTAAAAGGGAAGTGTTTGATGGGAGCGCGTAACATGAACCATTGTTCAGAAGTTTGTTTACAGAACATTCCCGCGTGTGCGCTGAAATGTTTTCGAATACATTCATGCTGCTTGCAACGTCGTTTTCGGCTTAACTTTACATTAGATAAATCTAGTTGTGCAAAAGTTTTCTAGCTTTGCCAGGTCTCCAGCGAAGGCGGTTTACCACAGCCTTACATCAGCATAAATAAAAGCAGAATTATGCAAATTGCAAAATCGGCGACATGTCAAACTTTCACCACCAGTCGACGAGACAACGGGACGCTAATTGTCGTGGAGAAGATTGAATTACACTGCACGCTGGAAACCGGAAGGCAATCGCAGTCATCTTCCAAAATTACTGAGAAAAAAATGGTTTACAGCAAAACTTCTAGCTGTCTTATTGATTTGCATGCGGGTTTTATATATCTGGCAAGCCTTCAATAAAATTTAGGTTTGAATATGCCCCCAAAAAATATGTTGTTTTGATTACAGTACTCATTTTTTTACCTTGGCAGCGTAACTTAGCGATTCTTACTCAACATTTATTTCTCTAGAGAACTTGTAATTTGTCAAATACTCGGATTATAAATTGAAGTGTTGCTGTTTCGTCAAGATAATGAAGCAGAATTGGTCGTAAATAAAATTTATGATGATATGCATGCATAATAGCATTTGACATGCGACGTAACTTCTGCTCATATACGCGAATTTACCAGAAAACGCCAGTAACCCTCGAAATTTGGATTCTTAAACTATAGGTTAGCTAATTTTTCGCTTTAAACAAGAAATAGAAATATTTCCAGGGGGTGTAGGAAAAAATTGGAATTTCCGGAGGGGGGGAGGGGTATAGTTTGTGGGCTGTTTTTGGAAAATCCAGAGGGGTGGGGGGGTCATATGAAAAATCCCTTCCGTGGGGGGGGTATGGATATTTTCTGGAACCACACATTGTAGTTCACTGTATTGTAGTTCACTGTGTTGTGGTTCACCGTGTTGTGGTTCACTGTGTCGTGGTTACTGTGTTGTGGTTACTGTATTGTGGTTCACTGTGTCGTGGTTACTGTGTTGTGGTTACTGTATTGTGGTTCACCGTGTTGTGGTTACTGTGTTGTGGTTAGCCTGTGGTGGTTCACCGTGTCGTGGTTACTGTGTTGTGGTTAGCCTGTGGTGGTTTACTGTGTTGTGGTTATTCTGTCGTGGGTAAACGTCCCAAACCCTCCTCAGAACTATGCTC
>OZ024887.1:14181181-14195834 GCA_964017195.1 Siderastrea radians | reverse complement strand
GTAAACAACTGACTGTGGGTATGTACATACACACTGAGTCACGTATAGGCAGTTAACATTACACAGTTAACATTGTTGTTCAACTAACCTGTACTCTGCAAAGCAACTAAAGTTTAATATGGCAGACAACGAGGAAACCTAAAAGTGAGAATACGCTGTAACAACAAAAATCATTATCATTAGTGTTATTATGACTATGATGATCAACGCATCTGTCCAGCCCCTTTTCAATGATTCCCAGTGCTCCAATAACAACTGGCACTGTTTCGGTCTGCATTTGACCAGAGGTCTTAACAAATTAGACTGAAAAAGGCGAGATATTTAATAATAAAAATAATAATAATAATAATAATAATAATAATGAACGATTATCGTGACGTAGTGAACTGTAGGAATAATCAGCAGGAGCAGTAGGAATGCTACGAGAACGAGCCAATCAGATGTTAAGTTGCCTCTTTCGTCATCATGGTTCTCAACTTACAGGGTTTCTTTCAGCGGAGTTAAAATGGCGACTGGAGGGCGTTCGACGGCAACCAAAACGAATAAATATTTTAAAGGAAGAAGTCCCAATGTTCGTCGCTACGTTGAAAGTTGTGGAACAGAATCGGCAGCTAGTTCTTTGCTTGCACCTAATCTTGTGGCTGGTGCACGGATGGCCGCCAAAAACGAAAGCCAGGCTCTCGACGAGAAAACGGCAAGAACTTACGAGCTTCGGCTCATTGCTTTAGAAAAATTCGCTGTAGAGAATGGCGACGACGCCGTTTTATTTGGAGAGAATAAACGGCCGTTCGTAGCGGCTACAGTTCAAACTTTCCTGCGTAAGTATTTTGCTCATATTTAAGCTAATATTACATGTAAGATTTATTTGTATTTTATAATGCGTGCACGTGGGTTGTTTGACTTCCATGAAAGCTTAAGCTTATGTAGTTTTTATTTTTGTTGATCTAACACAGTTTTAGAAATACTCTCAAATCAAAAGTGGCTAATTTCCTTTCCTGTTTGTGAATTTTTTTTTATTTATGTCATATGTCATGAGTGATCAGCATTAAAACAAACATCTACAGCTTGTCGAATGATGTGGATGGATCTATAATTGAATGAAAATACCGGTGGATCAATGGTTTTTGCCCTAAAATAGCGCAGGTCAGCAGATCGATCATATCCCCATTCAGTCCCTCCCAACAGCAAAGAATTGACTTTAAGACCCCTTAGACTCACTGCAGAAAATGCATTCAACATTGGTAACCTCAAGGCCTAGCTTAGGCTAAACTAAAGTTTAGTTTTTCTTTTACTTTTTCTTAAAATTAATGATCGAAGTTACTGTTTCATTCTTTTTTCAATTAAATAATTTTTTCACAGACCACAAAAAGAGACTGCTGCTGAAAGGCTGATAAGACAAGACACTTAATTGATTTACTTTTGCATTGATGTTTTGTCAGATGGTCTCAAAGTCATTCAAACATTTCAGCAAACTTAAATCAATTTCACACAGTTCACATCAAAATGCTTAAAACAACAAGGGAACATAAGTGAAGTCAATAAGTGAAGTTGACAAAAAGTTTGTACATATGGGTTTACCTATATTCTATTATCAGTATTGTTCTATAACAAAATAAAACCAGCTGATATTTCATTTTGTGTATATAGCAGCTATAATTTAATCGACAAGGTGTCATGAAAAGTGGAACATTTTCAGAGCCTTATGGTTTCCAACAATTGACATGCATTCTATGACACAATTTATTTGATTGTCAACTTTAGCTAGGTGTTAAATTTTAATTTTTCTTTTAGAATTGTTGTGTGAAACCAAGGGTAAAAAACTTGGAACATTGCGCTGTCGTGGCCTTAAGCCTCCTGTAGTTCGAGGACATGCAGCTGCCTTCCAGTACTGGTTTAATGCCTTTGGCCACTCAGGACCCTATAGTCAGTCCATTGTGGAGGTTGAAGGACAACAGAAGTTGATTGCAACTGGAAATCCAATGAGTTCTCCAGGTATTGTTTTTTCTTTTCAAAGAAACCTGTCAACTGATATATCATCTCTGGGCTAGTACTAAAATATTGTTTTCTACTTTCATCTGTTTACAGCTGTACAACAAACAATTAAACAACTTTGTAAAAGGGCATTGCGGCCAACCACAAAGGATATACGCCAAGGAAGAGTGCCATATGAACCTAAGAAAGCCCCACCATTTACCCTTCAGCAGTTGCTACGAATGCGACAATACTGTATGAAGACAATGGAGGTATTCATATTTCTGTTATCTGTAATCTTCATACGAGGGTTTGAAATTATAATTTCAGAGGACTTGCCATTTGGCTCTCTCAAAATAAATTTATTCTTAATTTATTACTGTCATAATTCGATTGAGCACCCTCCTTCCAATAAGCACCGCCTTTCGAATTAGCAATCCCTTTCCAATGTACTTTTGTTAATAAGAACCCCCATTTTAAAAAGGATCCTTATTTTTACACCACAAGGATCCTTTTGATGAAATCACCGAATTGGATGTTTAAGATGCCACACCAGAATGCTTTTATCTATTGATGTCAAAGCTATATGTGCCAAAAGAGATAAAAATTCCATCATGGTTAACTTTCACTGTTTATTTATTACTGTTACAGTTTCTGTTTTTTTCTCTTTTATTAATGTGAACACTCGGTTGTTAAAAAAAAATGTGCGTGCAGTCTTGAATAATTGCCCTCCCGTGAGGTACCAAAAGTAAAAGTGAATAAATGCTTGAATCATTACAGAGCGCTTATGCCCAATGTTATCCTGTGTTTTTAGGGTATGCGTGGTTTATGGATGTGGACCATCACATTGTTTTCGTTTGCCTTGTTCCTCAGGGGGGAGGAACCCCTGCGTCTTAAATTGAGGAATTTAAAATTGCCATCAAACTATTCAGGTACTCAGAGTTTTTTGATAATTTCCATATGCTTATAGTGGTGAAATGGCTTGGCACACCCAATCTAACATGTACACTCAGATAATTATGGCTAGTGGCTCTTGCGATTCTAATTAAAAGGAAATTGTTATTAGTAAAAGTGTTAATCAATGACAGTAAATACTTGCAATGAGCATTGTATTTTCCCAACTACTTATTCCCATTGGTGAACTAGTTTTAGCAGCAGTTATTTTTTGTTTTCAAGGCAACCCCTTGAACAAGAACCTTGTGTAGATCCGTGGAAACGTTAATTGTCTTGAATTTTCTTCATTTCAGTTGATTCTGGAAAATTACCAAAACGTATCGATGTCAAGATTCCATGGTCTAAAGCAGACGGGAAAGCAAAAGGTGACTTTTTATCGAAAAAGTTATTTCTACAGCATTAGTTGTCATTTTTCATATATTTCATTATATGGAAGGCATGATGGCCTAACGGTTAGTGAACTGGGCTCGGCATATAACGGCCTGGGTTCAGGCCCTTATAAAGTTTGTCTGTTGTGACCCCCCTCTCTCTCAGATGTTCCAATTACCTTTCATGGGTTGGATATGGATATTTTCTAGAACCACAAATTACACAGTGACTCTCTCTGCCTGCTGAGGTTACCTTGCTATGCAGCAATATCCCATTCAGGTGGAGTGGAAATACTCCTATTTATAATATACAAATATACATCTGATATATGGGAGACCATGTGTTCGATTTCCGTCAGGGACTCAGATTTTTTCTTTGCCCCATGCTCGTGTGCTCGTATGTACCGAGCTCAAAATTTACCATCTGTATTATTTTCAACAATTCGCAAATTTATACGTGCTTAGAAGCTGCATCTTTTAAAATTGCAGAATAAATTTGGTTTGCGAGTTATCTCTGAGAACATTTCTGTCAAGTTTTACATTGTAGTTTTCCCTCATCCCATTTTATTTCTGGTTTTCTTAAAGCCTCAGTGGTTTGGAGCCAGAGCTTAGACGACTATACCAGCGGTTAAAACTGTATACGGCATGTGCTAGGAATTATGTGGTAGCATAACCTTTTTTACATTACGAAATAATCACCACATGATTTGAATTTGTTGGCCACCAAGATTTAAATACATCAGCTGAATCTGTATGTACAGTCTTTTAAAAATGTTTATGCAATATTATTACTTCTTTATCTTTTTAGGGGTGACTCTTTCGCTTTGGGCAAACCCTCTAAAACCAGAATTGTGCCCCGTTTCTGCCCTTTTTGTGTGGCTTCTCATAACAGGTTTGTTTAACAAGTCATTGGTGCTTCCTTTCTCTGTATGTTGGGGCATTCAAAGTCTTTTCATGTTTTAGCTACAGATTGGACACTTGACTTCCCTGTAAATTGTACCATTTTAAACACTTTTCAAATGATTGGTCTTTTCTCTTTTAGGTATGAAAAAGGTAAACAATTTCATTTTTCCGAGGGTTGCCAAAAACAACAGAAGTGTCCAGCCAAACTCTGCACGAGGTGTAACATCCTACAGAAAACAGTTTTTGGAGGTATGATTGCATTTTTTAACAAAATGTACATGATTGCTTGAAAAGCCTTTGTTATAATAAAAAAACCTTTTTCCTCCTTGATCATGTAGATGTCCAAAACATTGTTCGAAACAGAGCTCAGCACGCACAGTATCCGACGTTCCGCAGCCAGATGGGCTGCCCGTTGTGGAGCTAATGATACCTCTATCAAAAGAGCTGGTAGATGGTATGTACAATGTTACACTTGCATTTTTTTATTAAACGTTGTCTTCTCGTATTACTAAGAAGGCAAGTATTCATTTGTATTTTCAGTGTTTTATAGCAAATCTAGCCATGGCAAAATTTAGGGCCTCTTTACATGAGAGCCAAGATGTGTTTCATCCTGGTATGAATATTTTCCTGGGATGAAAAAATTTTCATTTTACATGAGCGTGTTCATCCAGGGATGCCAGGACGTAAGTCATCCCACCCGAGTTGAATTCATCCTGCCCGTGCTTTCAAAACATTACATTTTATCTGAAAAGACTGTTTCGTCATGTTTCATCCCGGGATAACATTTCATCCCGGTGCTCAGGACAGGTATGAAATTGTCCCAAGATGACTTCATCCCGGGATAAGAAAGTCATCCAGGGACAAAAACTCTCATGTGAAGAGGCCCTTAGTTGCACATTTTCATGGATATGTTGGCCACAAAGCATATTAGAGTTACACCCCAAACCTGTTATTATATTATAAGTTGTGCAATCTGATATAGGAGACACTGGAAATGATGTAATTAAAGCTTTTAATACTCTCAACTCAGAGCCACTTGTCCCTCTCAGACTGCTGGTGCATGAGGAACTAGTGGCCCGGGGAACCAATGTTTTGATTGGATAGAAACTAACAAAGGGAGTCCAATTAAATAATTGATTTAAAAATGCACCTGATGAGAAATTTTGAAACAGACAACATGAGTAGTCTTGTCTTTGGATTAAAAACATGTTCTTTTCTGTTGTTGTTTTAGGAAGTCAAACAGTTACGAACTTTATACCCAAGACGCTCGTGCTGAGATGATCAAAGAACATCACGACGGGCACCCGCCCACAGATCACAAAATGTGGTTGTTTAAACCACTGCGATGACCTCACTGTTCATCCCTTCGGCTTGAATCATCACCGAGGTGGGGTGGGGGTTGGCTCAAAGGCCAGTAATTAGTAATCAAAAGTAATAAACGGTAATCATCAGTGGCAACCAGGTTATTTAAAATGAATACTGTTTATGAACTGAACTTAATTTTATTTAATCTCCAATGCAAAATACAATTGATCACAATTTTGCTTAAAATTATTGCACAGGTATGTATCAAGGTAGCTTAATTTTTCTGACAAAACCGAGCCAATCTTTATTGCATGTACCTAGATATTTTAATGCAACCCTCCAAGATTTTTTTATTTCCTTAGTGGCCCTTTGGCCACTAGCTGCTCAAGTTTGGTCGCCAGTGAAAAATTTTAGTCGCTTAATTAAGCTCACGCTTTAAATCCTTCTTCTCAATGTGGGTCGCCAATCTGGCGACTTCCGATTTAGTCTTAACTTGGAGGGTTGTGATGTACAATTTACTCTGAAGATATATAGTGGAAACTGTTAGACAATTTTGTTTCAATTTTTTCCATTTAAATTTCCATTTTCATTATGATTCGTAAATATTGAAAACATATCTTTCAATCAATTCTTGTGTAAATAATCAATGAATTCCTGTGTAAATAAACTTGAACAAAATTTAACAAGATTTTATGTCCTAGTGTTAGTTTCTACTTAAGCCTTGAGATATATAATCGCTTCATCAGCCCCCTTTTTAGAAAAAGTCAGTATATTTATTCCACCTTATTGGCATTGCTCCTTGCATATAGACAGATGTTGCCTTGTCAAGCGTCACATTCTGAATAAATCAACCATTTGGCCCCACATTTACTGTGTTTGTATGAGAATCTGATGCTAAATAATTTTCTTCGGAGCAAATGAAGTAAAGCGAAGTTAAGGTAAAGATTATATTAAACAAATTTAAGGGATTGAGCTTTGCTAGCAAGAGTATAGTCTCAGTCTCAATTTTCCATTGACTGTAAGTTTATCCAACAAAATATATGGACTGCAACACTTGGTGCCATCTCTTTTCAGTTTAGCAGATGACACCAGCAAAAACTTAAAAGAGTACTTAAGATAAAATAAAAAAAAAATTGTGAGTGCATTGCTCATAAATAATCCTGTTTGTGTGAGGACTTGAGGAGTACTTTGTCTTATCTGGCTGACCACCATATTAGTGGTAGAAAAGATTGACTTAAAATCGGAATTGAACCTTGAATAGGGTCTGTTTGTCTAGAAAAATTGGGGGTACCCCTAAGGCAACTAATAACAATCTTTTGTCTAGCAGGGCCCACAAATACCATGCTAACATAACGAACAGAGGATGTGCATACACAGTTTAGTTACTTTCCAAGATGGCTGTGCAATGCAAATGCAAAGAAAAATGTAAGGTTAAATGCAAGAAAACACAAAGGCATGTACAAAGCAATGGCCAAAATAAAAAATGAAAAATCTCCATTTCTTAAACTCACATAAAATACAAACAGCGGCAACAAACATAACACATGGACTACGCATGGTCTGAAAAAAGAAATCTAAAATTTACTTGATGTTTCTAATTATTGTTTAGCTCATTACCAGTACCTTGCTTTGTATTTTTAAGTTTCATATCTTTGCTTTTTGTAACCGTCACTTCTGAAGATGCAAGCTGTAGCATGCGAAACGTCAAGTAAATTATAGATTTCTTTTTTCAGACCATGCGTAGTCCATGTGTTATGTTTGTTGCCGCTGTTTGTATTGTATTACGGTTATGGTTTTGGTTTTTTTTTTTCAGACCGATGACCTTTATGACCCCTACAAGGAACTGGGGCAAGCATTTGTGGTTTAAGCACCCCATAATTGTGAATTGGTACAATTCACAATTTTACCCCTTGAAAGGCACGATTTGCCCTCCATTTCAAAAAAGGAGTACCCCGGGGTCTATTAGACTTGCAAACAGGGGGATTGGTGTCAGTTTTATCCATCCCTGAGACTTAATGCGCTGCACTGCATACAATACATATCACAAAGGAAATTAAGAGGGCATTTTCACAGCTAATCATGACATCAAACACCCCGGGTTGTTAAAACAGGTTGTCCTCACCCCACTCCACCCCTCAATTATAATAAAATACCTGGAGTTAGGAGTTTGAGTAAGAAACTAAAAAAACTTCTAAGCGTTTAAGTACTGCTTATTTTCGCTTGCGTGAAGATCTCAAAGTCATGTGCGAGGTGGACGGCTCTTTTCTTGTAGCTGTTGGTCCATGCGGCTGTTGTAGGGACGAGTTCTGCCGTGTCTCGGTGGTGTCAGCAGAGGTTGGCTTACATCTGGCGACTGGGGGCTTATAACCGGATGTATTTTTTGTTCCCAGGTAAATGGGCCCATAACCAGGGGGGCTTATAACCGGAATTTTACGGTATTTCCTTTCAAATGTCGGTCTCAGGGGCGTACCTGCCTCTACACAAAGTACGCAATTGTTTTTGAGAGAGAAGACGTGTTTAGTATTGCGAAAACGGACATCAGCTCTAACAATTGTAGTTCCAGCACTGCAGAATCTGTCAGAAGGTGGAGAAATTAAGGCCAGAGGGTATCTCCGCTCTATCAAGCAGTTCGATTTTAAAATTGCTCTCTGTGCCGCAGAACCCTGGAAGGAGTGAACGAACAGTGAAGGCAAAAAAATGCCAATGCATTTGCTTTAGCCTTAATTCAGGGACCGCGCAGGAAAAATTTGAGTGGGGGGTGGGGGGCTTAAAGTCGAACGCGGAAGCGTTAGCCAACGAGGGGGAAGGGGGGCATGCTCCTCCGGGGAAATTTGGATTTCAACTTCTCTTGGATACCAGAAAATGCATCTGAAATTAAAAATTAGAACGTTTATGATCAGCGTTTATTTTTTACAAATATTGCTTAAAGCGATAAAACGTTGCGATGAAGAGACGTTGCTCCACAAAGCGTTCGATATAACACTATTCACTGACTTACATAAGACACGAACCTCTCTCGCCATGTTAAAGTACCCGCAATTGAGATGTTACCAGAACGAATGAAAACAGAAAAGACAATTTCACTTTCATTGTTACAAAATGAATTACCTTAAGCATGAGCTCAAAAGCAAACAGTATTGTCTTATAAACGTAACCCATTTGTTCGGATCCAAACTAACCATTGATGGAACAGGCTTTTTTTCATGCCAGTTTTTAATAAAAGGCATGATCCTGTAGTAGCCTAACAGTTGTCGATTATAACTGAAAACCTGTAAGAGAATTTCCGCATTTGCAAGTTGTTTATTATGTATCTAAGTTGAAGGCGAGTCTATTTTGGCAATAGTATTTGCTGTTACTTCCGTCCTTTAGAAACTAAATCAATAGAATTTTTATCAGTAATTCTTCGTTTGCCTTTTTATTCATTATAATTTTTTCTTGTAACTGAAAAAAATGGGGGGGCCAAAGCCCCCCTAGCCCCTCCCTCTCCGCGGTCCCTGTAATCCCCCCCACCCCCTCTCAAATTAAGTTTTCCTAACTGGGGGCAACTGCCACCTCTGCCTCCACGCTAGGTACGGCCCTTCGCAGTCCCTGGAATGGGACAGGTTAGGTGTTGATGCTGTCCCTAAACTAAAAAAAGTAGGTTCTTGAATCACTGACGCAAACTATGGTGTCATTGTTATACCAAGTTTTGAGTCATTGCAAAATGTGGCGTTACTTGTTGGCCACATTTTGCGTTAACGCAAACTATGACAGGTAAAGTGAGTAGTGCCTCCGATAGCGAGAAAAGGCCATCCAACAGATATGTTAGCGGAGTAGTTTTCTAATGCACTTCTCGACAGATGATATTCAAAGTCGTATTTTGTGATAACTCAAATGTGGTTAAAAACATTCACCACATTTTGCATTGACGCAAAATGCAACTTTTGAAACAAACCCACATTTTGCGACGCAATTTTAACTCAAAATACGGCAACTCTCTCTATCGGATGACCCAAGATTTGGAATTTTTTTGATTATCCAGCAACACTTTTTTCCACTTATGGCCGAGTAAAATAGATATTAGGTAGGAAGGTAAAGTCTGTAAACGAGCCAAGTGGCCCATCAGTGCCGGAGCTTATCCTGGTTTCCTTAGCGTGAAGCGACTAAGAGATGGGATGCCAGTCAATGGCAGGGTTAACCCAACACTGAGTAAATTCGCCGGTACCCATTTATACACCTGGGCGAAGAGGGGTACTGTGTGTTATCAGACAGCACAAGACCACATCGTGTTGACGTAGTTTTAAATGCCTTAATTATCTCAAATAAGTATTGTCACGTTTGTTCTACGTTGTCATCGGTTGTTTACCTCGGGTTACGACGCAACTCAGACCACTCAGAGAGAACTCAGAGCCCAACGTTTACAGAGTTGCTATGCATTTTTGTTTGATTTGGGTCTGCGGATCCTAAAAATTAAATGCGTAGTAGCTTTAAATTTTGTGTCAATTGTGAACTGTGGACTATAGAGAGAAAAGGGACGATTTTTTTAAAAATATACTAGTGAGCAGCACACAGCAACAGATCTTGTCAACTTGCTTTATTGTCTCCGAACGGTTTCGTCTGATCATACAGGCTTCATCAGGCTTAATGTTCACCTCTTTTTTTGTAAACATAGCTGCTTCGTTTTTTTTTGTGTGTGCATCTTTCTTTAGGAGAACCGGTTTTGTTTGGTATTCAGTCAACACATCTTTTTAATGGCATTGCAGCCTCTGAACTCTCCAGCCTACAGAGGGGTAAAACCCAGCTGGTCGACCCTATATATAGCGCGCTGAAAAGAGTTTAGGCATCGGACTTTTCTTTGCGTGATTAGTAATGCAAATCGACTTCGTATTGGTACAGTAATTTGTAAACGTCAAGCCATTTTCACACCAAATTTGCGCCATGTTTTCCAAAATGAGAGAGTACAAGGCGCGATGAAACTAAAAAAGTTTACTAGTTATTGGAATGGCACATATCGTAACATGCACTTGGCTTAACGGTTGTCACAGACTTTTTTTTTTTCCTTTATAATTCATTTATAGATATACCTACTGAGTGGAGGTCTGTTCTCTAGTTATGTTTTGCGCAGACAAAGTATACAACTAGTATGGTTTGCAGGACTATTAAAACCTTATGAAACTGTCAGAATGTATGTAATTTGTAGTGAAGAACGGGCGGGAAACGCAAATTTTCAAAGTAGCAGGGAGAGGGGACCATGGGACCAAAAGATCATGCTATCACAACATGCAACGTTATCAGATCACGTTCTAGTCAGGGGTTCTTCGACGATGCAGAAGCTGGCGATCTTTCCCCGCCAAATGAAAGCTATAGCAGCCACGAAGTTTGTTTTGCAAATTTGAGAGCATCATTCAGATTTAATTTTTGCTCTCACGCCCCCCCCCCCCCCGCCCCTGCTTGTCTTTTTAGGCCCCGCTAACAATTTCTTCGATATTTTTTATATTCCCCCAGAAAAATAATGGTTCTTCCCTTTATGCTGAAACACGTATGAGCTTGAATCCCTTTGTTTAGTTGGGGGCTGAGCGCCGAAAGAAAGGTCAATTCATCAATGCTTAATTTCCTCTGAGGTACTCCTGCAAGGAGCCTCGGTTTTTGATTCAGTAAAAAAAGTCCAAGACTTTCAGACTACCAGGATTCAACACAGGCGTGTCTCACCGAAGGAATTGCCATTCCAGTGGATCAAAGACGGACCACAATGACATACACCTGTACCAAAAACATTTGTTTAGAACGGTTTTTAATAGGGAGATGTGGCTTATTGCAACTACAAAACAATACCAGTCAGCGATTTTTCTCACCAATTATTATGTTAACAAGAAATACTTTTTAAATTTCAGTCAACAAAATAATTATCTACCATACAAAAGTACGCAATAAAAAACTGCAATATAAAAAAACTTAACAGTTAATTTAAGATGTTGAACTCATTACAATTTCAAAATAATAGGAAAATCCTCCAAGGTAAAAAAGGAGTGAACCAAACTCATCCAGGAAAATTTACCAAACTTAACTACTGAAATGACCTACATTTTGTGGTATACAGTCAACTTAGCACAGTGCACCGCTAGCAGATCTTACACATTACATGGTGCAGATCATAGTCCAAATAAAGTACAGTGTAGACTAGGGACTGAAAAACTTAATTTTCAAACAGAAGACCACAATTTAACCCAAGACTGATATTAAAGTTGTGTATACAAAGAAATAGGTAACGAAAGAAGGCTATTTAATATTAAATGTATAGCTAAACATTACCAAGGCAGCTAAGTAACAAACAGAAAATGTAAGACAACTTGTTAGCAGGGATTCATTTGTTAACTAATCTTACTGCTTATGTTTATATGATTGTCCTCATGTTTAACATTTATTGTAATCAACTACCAATGGTACTAACATTTTGTCTCAATGACACCCAGAAGCGAAGCGTGCGAGTGATGCCACGACTCAGACAAGACTCAGACAAACAAACCCAGATGGCAGACGATTTTCCTTAAACACTTTCTAAAGCAGCCGGTATTCCTAAACCACTTTTAAAAAGCGAAGATTTCGCCTAGATTCCTTCTATTTCGCTCAGAACATGCTGATATTTTTTGAGCCTTGTGGCGGTTAAATTCATTTACATTCTATTTTAGCCCTTGCGCGCTTTGCTATTGAAAACCTGCTAATGATACCGTCTACTTATTCTTGCTATTCAGTATTTTGTAAAGCTTTCCTGGCTTGACTTCGCTGTACTTTGCAGAAATAACATTTTCATCGAAGTTGTTGTTTTTAAACAAGTTATACATGAACTTACGCTGGCTAAATACAGAAGAGTTTTTTACACCATTTGGAGAGCGGTGATTGCGCATGACAACTGTCCATTTGCAAAGTGGGGGGCAGTTAATTGCACCACATTCCCAAAGTTCTTTGACTTGTTGAAGACTGTCAACATTTCTTGGGATTTTTAAGGAATGGAGCCACTCTGTCAGTGACCCAGAACCATACCGGTATTCCCTGAATATCTGTATTGTTGCGGGATCTGTAATAACGATCGATGCTGTAGGTTGGTTGCTGGAGTTGATGGCTGACATGGAATTGTTAGTTGGCTGGTGGCTTGGGATAGGAGGAGCAGATAAAGTGGCCTGAGGTAGATTAGATAAAGTGACCGGAGGCAGGGTAGACATAGTGGTCGGAGGCAGGGTAGATAAAGTGGTCTGAGGCAGGGTAGATATAGTAGCCTGAGGCAGATTAGAAGTGGCTGGAGGCAGGGTAGATATAGTGGCCTGAGGCAGGGTAGATATAGTGGCCTGAGGCAGGGTAGATATAGTGGCCTGAGGCAGGGTAGATATAGTGGCTGGAGGCAGGGTAGATATAGTGGCATGAGGCAGGGTAGATATAGTGGCCTGAGGCAGGGTAGATATAGTGGCCTGAGGCAGATTAGAAGTGGCTGGAGGCAGGGTAGATATAGTGGTCGGAGGCAGGGTAGATAAAGTGGTCTGAGGCAAGGTAGATATAGTGGCCTGAGGCAGGGTAGATATAGTGGCCTGAGGCAGGGTAGATATAGTGGCCTGAGGCAGGGTAGATATAGTGGCCTGAGGCAGGGTAGATAAAGTGGTCTGAGGCAGGGTAGATATAGTGGCCTGAGGCAGATTAGAAGTGGCTGGAGGCAGGGTGGATGAAGTGGCCTGAGACAGGGTAGATGAAGTGGCCTGAGACAGGGTAGATGAAGTGGCATGGCGAAAGGAGCATGAAGTGGTCTGAGGAATGGTAGACAAAGTGGCATAAGCAAGGGTGGATGTAGCGGCATAAGGCAGGGTAGATAAAGTAGTGGAAGCAAGGGAAGATGTAGTTACATAAGGACTTGTGGCAGTTGCAGGTACAATTAATGATGTTGTAGGGACAGAATGGATAAGTTGGTTGCTCACAGTATGGCTCACTGACATCGTTGAGGAGGTACATGTAGTGGCAGCATCACTCGACACCATGGATACAAACACTGAGGACCAATATGCCACTTGCCTTGCAGCATGAAGTGCAGGACCCATATCACTTTCATCATGGAAATTTTCCAGCTGCTGAGACATTGATGCCATTAAATGCATTAGATTTCTTGACGCACCACCACCAGACCTTGTTTCCGTGGCATCTTGTACACTGTCTTGGTGCAACACTTCAAGAATATTTTCTCCATCTTCAATAATATGTCTCGCAGAAGGAATCGGTGTGGCCAAAATACCAGATATTGCATCTCTACTTCTTAAATTTTGCAATGTCTTTATAAGATCAGTTTCCTAAAAAAGAAAAATTAATAAATAAATAATGCAAAAGCAAATGGAACAGAATGATAATGAATCATGGTAGGTGATGGACTATTATCCCATCCAGGGATAGCAGAAATACTCCTAGTCATTTCATGCTACCAAAACTGAAATAAGCCACTAAGCCCAAACACAGACTTTAATATACATATAAATACAGATTAAAATCATTGTGGCATAGTTAGCATGCTAAAATGGACAATTCAGCAGGCTAAAATAGATTTCAGCCAGCTGCTGTGGACAAATAAGAAAAAAAAACCAACAAAGCTAGCCAATCGGAACCAAAAATCATTCAACTATTCATTTTTTTTGCTGTCTTAGAGATAAAACTGAACATTAAATTTCAAGATCAAGACAAGCTTTCAAACAATAAAATTCATGATTTAGACACTTATCTAACCATTGAACTTCAAATGATTTTTTTTGTGTGCGTTGGATATGAAATAGTAAATAGCCAACTCGGCACTACGTCCATATCCAGCATATCCAACAAGCGCAAGTGGAATAATTGTTTTATTAAAAATGCCAAATGAATTGAAATATTTGAGCTCCAAACTGTTTTTGTTGACTTGTATTGACTTTCATTTTTGTGCCTGTTAACCAATCAAAACTCGGGAATTGCAATATACAATTGATACATGTACTTTTTAATAATACATGGTATACCAACTCAAAAGCATTGCTGCATACTTTACTACATCAGAATAATTTTTCATTATACCATGCCATAGAAAACATGCTTACTAAATTTTTTCGAAAATAAGATTGCAATACACTTTGGGAAGGTTGAGTTCAATTCTGATTGGCTGTGTTTTCTAAGGC